>WAAG01072322.1:0-20121 GCA_013390105.1 Tichodroma muraria
ACATTCACAGCTACACTACGTCAATTTAAACTGAATGCAAAAAATAAGACTGTACTGTTTTCTAGACTTCTGGGTCTTTTCAAAATAACAAAGAAAAAGAAAAAAGAAAGCACCTATGTATCACATCAATATGTATACAAAATACAATCAGATTATGGAGAGAGATGTTTAGTACCTAAAAACCTATACATACCTGAGGCTTCATAGCATACAGTTTGTTTGAATGTACTGCATCAACAAACAGTCAACTCAAACAATAAATATATAATGGCAGCTTACATCTGCACTGTTAAAGTGCTTGGAGCCCTACTCTTATGAGCATTGCTTAATTCAACTTATTTTACACTCACAGCAAACCAGAAACATCTAGGCAAGCATCGTGCCTATAACAATTATAAGTAAATATTCAACTGCCACTGAATTCAAAACAAAACAAAAAAACAACCAAACAAGAACAAAAATCAAACAATTGATTTGATTTATGCTTTATCAAATCAAACTTACTTTGTGTGATAATACCCAGAAAAGCTGTCTCACTCAATTATCCTCCAATTTAATTTTAAATGATTCAACATCAAATGCTTCACAGACAAGCACATATAAAAGCACAAAAACACATTACAAGTAAAAAAAATGCATAAAAGAACAAACTTTAACACTTCAGTTCTTTTGCTGTCTATCCACAAGGAAAAACACAACAACATGAACCAAACAGAAATACTGTCATCATCATCACCACCATCCATGGGATTGGAAGTGTTTAAAAAGCAAAAGAGACTTTCCTCTCTCTTATGAAGTATTATTTTACTGGACCAAATCAAGTGAGACAACTTACAACAGTGCTCTGCAGCCTCACTGCATATTTTTATTTGTGCAGCACAAAGCTCTCCCAAGAAGGTACACAAGTGTTGGGTTGTTTTGCTTGGCTGCTGTTGTTTTTATACAATTTAAAGACAGTACCAAGCTCCCTCTACTGTTCTATTTATTCTTGAGATGTCAGTAAAGCACAAGGCCAGGAAAAATGCCTTGTCCTAGACAGGTCTGCACCCTAAAAGAAGAGATAATTTGATCACTAAGACTTATTTTAACTTTTTTTAATAAATTGAAAAGTGCTACATTCCAAATTCAATGTAGTATAAAGAAGATTTTCCTTACTAGTTATTGTAGCATTTAGCACTCCCAAACAAATTATACAGACTAATAGGAAGTAGAAATAATCCTTGCTACAAAAAAAAAATTAAAAAAAAAAAATCCATAAACATAATAAAATCCACGAGAAACACTAAACAAAGTAAAAGCACCATAAATTTCTCCTTCACAGTTCACTGCATTCTGGACAAGCTGGTGCCTTAACCCACTTCCATTAACTTTTATTCTGCATTTCAAATATTGATCTTTCATCACATCCACTCAGATATGAGGGGGTCTTTAAGCATTCTCCTAACATCTCAGCCAACTCCAACACTGCAGACAAAGGCAAACTGCAGCTTTTGTGAGGAGCCTGGGTATGGTGCTTGCTCCCAATATTCATCCCAATCCAGACTGCATCACATCAGTCACCTCTGTACCAACTTTGAGTCAGCCACCTCAGTCTGAGCTTCAGTTCCCTCCCAGGCACACACAGCCAAGATTTTAAAGTCTACATTCGAGGTGTGTCTTGACTTTTTAGTTCAGGGGGACTCAACTGAAAATCACCTCTCATTGGTACTGGGGTCCACAAAGGTGCCCAGTTTTCATCATTACTGAACAAACTGCAATTTCAGAGATATTGCCAACTCTCTGTAACCTACACAAAAGCATGAAAAAGCCCAATCTCCACTCACACTGACATCACTCACTTCTCAGAACAGAGATCCGTGTTTGCAGTTACATTTTTGCTTAGTGCTCATCCTTCCACATCTCAGCCACAAGCTGATGTCCATGGGGAAAAAAACACTAATATTATCATCTTAAGGAAGAGCCACTGCTTCACTGACAAAACATCACCCAATGATTTAGGCAGGGAGACACCTCTGGAGCTCATTTATTCTGACCCCGTGCTCCAGGCAGGAACAGCCTCAAACCCAGTTCAGGTTAATTAGAACCTTGTGCAGTCAAGTTTCAACAATCATCAAAGACAGAGACCCCATGGCCCCTCTGGTCAAGTGCTGAGATGAAGCAGGTCACAGATTATGCTCCTCTCAAGGAAAATTACATTTCCTTATCATCAGGAGCTGGCAAGAGCCCCTGCCATTGCTGACAAAACGATATTGCTGTCAAATAGCACTGGAAGAGTTAGCAGCAACAGCAGCAGCAGCTGTCAATTCCCAATAACAGAGCTTCGGCACTGAAAACTGTTTCTGACAGTATTTTTCAAAGCACAACCATTTCCTGAAGTCATCTTGCCAAAACTGACAAAACTCTGGGTATTCAGTCAGAGATATTCCCTCTATTTCTAGGCACAGAGGTCCATATATTTACTGCTGTGCTGTGACAACAGGTGGATCAAATACAGAATATGTGTTCTGCCTTTAAAACCAGCAGACACATCAAATAATCCATGGAGAAAAAACAGTGCTTACAAACAAGTCAGCTAAATGAATGGTCGTCTCCCTTATTTTATCAACGTGATGAATGACTTGCTGAATTACTTCTGAAGTCAACTTCTTTTGCTGTTTGGGGGTTTTGTTTCATTTTAATCAATTACAGTAATGAGTCAAAGACAACCTAAAGATTCAAATTCCCCCAGGAACTTGTAGCCAAGGTAAACATTCCTTTTGCCATTATTTTACATTTGGTGCTTCCCTCCTTGATTGAAAAACAAATCTTTACCTCCTCAAGTCAGCTTGGCACTCATTTTCTTATCTGAACTTCAATAGTTCTAGTCTCTAGCTACGATCTAGAAGTCCAAGAGAGGACCTGAATTTTTGATACTGAAACTGGCAGAAAACTATACTAAATATCAAAGTTTGTTTCATATGCATACAAACACATGTGCACACGTGTGACAGTCAAGACAAAACATGCAGGGAAGTAGCCCTTCCCCAGTACCAAAGTCACTTACAAAAGTTCCTAAAAGTTTAGAATTGTACCTAGAAGCCTAACCCACAGGTTTTACACTCATTTCAGAGAGTTCTAGTTATGGAAGATCTCAACACAGACTGCTAAACCAGAACAGTTAACTCTGCAGTTCTGATTAATTCCTGTCAGTACAGTAACTTTTTCACTTGACTCATCTTCCATTTCAGCTATATCCAACAACATTATTGTTCAAACTCCTATGAATAGACAGGCAAGTCATTCAACTCAATAAACATTGTTATCAGTTTTGCTGGGTTCTAAAGTTTCTGCTGATTTTGGAGGCAGCCATAAAAGCAGACTTCAAAGAGTATCTTCATGTTTTTATTTCAATAGAAATAAAATAGAAATAGCACCTACTTACTGTTTTAGTTAATCAAAGAAAACTGCAAGTATAAATAGAAACACGAGTGAACTGCAGGGAAATACTGAGCTGGCATTACTTAAGTATGCACATAAAAAACACTGTATAAAAACTATAAGCAAATCTACACGTCAGATTTTTTTCTCCATATAGCAGTACCAGGCAGTGTGATACTTAGTGAGAAGCATTTCAGCATTAACAAACCCTCTTAAGGCAGATGGAGCCTATGCTCCATAAAAGTCTTTCCCCTGAATAGCTGAAACCCTCTGAGGAGCTGGTATTTGCAGCAGCTCTTTTGGAAAGTGATACAGGTTCACATCAGCTCATATCTCACTGTAAGCTAGTCCTACAATTGACACATACTCAGTTTGATGAGACTTGCCCAATGGCTGCATGATTGCCAAAATTATTGTGAGACAGGAAAGACTTCATGACCACAGGAAAAGCAATCTGTGGCACTGGTAACTTTGACAGTTTCAAGCCAATCTAAGCCAAGAGGAACCAATCCTAGCAAAGTGTCCCAAAGGTACAAGGAAAATACGAGCAAATAGAAAACCAATGAACACCTTTCTCCTTGGGGTGAGCCTTTAACTTGGGGCTTGGCAAACCCACATCCACTCTCTTTAGTTCTCTGACTGCAGCTGGGATTGTTCAGCCTGGAAAAGAGAAGGCTTAGGTGTTACCTAGTTGTGGCCTTCCAGTAGATGAAGGGAGCCTAAGGAAAGATGGAGAGGGACTATTTCTAAGGGCCTGCAGGGACAGGACAAGAGGGAATGGCTTCAAACTGACAGAAGGCAGGGATGGATGGGATATTATGAAGAAATTCTGCCCTGTGAGGGTGGCCAGGCCCTGGCACAGGTTGCCCAGAGAAGCTGGGGCTGCCCCATCCCTGGAAGTGTCCAAGGCCAGGTTGGATGGGGCTTGGAGCAGCCTGGGATAGTGCAAGGTGTCCCTGCCATGGATGACCCAAGCCATTCCACAACACAATTGTACAGCAGAGCCTGAAGAAGATCCATTGTCAACTTTCCCCTATTCTGATTACACACTTTGTACTGTCAGCACTTAAAGCAGTCTCAATTCACCATTGCTTCAAGCCTGCTCAAAAATTACACATCAAACAGTGGAAGAGAGCAAATGCTGCTTTGACAAATGCAGCCTTTGACATAACTTCTAAGTTATGTCAAATTCCTCGTGTCGTTTCCTGTATTACAATTTCTTCAGCTATTACAAAGAGTTCTGCAAGAATTAGGTCCCTAGAGTTTTTTTGTAGAGAAGGAAAATTAGAAAGCCACCCCAATAATTTTTGATGTGTACATGGCATCACATTAGATTAGGTGCAAGTAATTATGTGAGCTAAAAAGCTTGCACAGAAAACAAAAAACTAGTTTTAGGTAAAAATAGTTTTCAAGTGTCATTACTGTATGCAGAAGAATTTTAAAGTAACTGCATAGAAAGCTGTAGTCTCTCTAGAGTGGACTCCATTTTCCATTTAGACTTGCTTCTGGAAGCCTGGAGATTTTTAATTCTTTTTTTTTTTCAAAGTTCTGCTCGTGCTTTTGCTGTCAGCAACCTGGCTTAAGAAGCTGAAGGCAGTGCCAAGATACTGGTTGCTGACTTCTCTGCCAAACAATTCTTCTATTGTTCCTCAGGACTTAAACTGACTTCTTTTTGGATAGAAGAGTAGTCACAAACCAGTCCAAATTAAAGAGCCTGAAAATTGGGAAAGCATGGCAAGATCTTTATCAGCATTTGGAAACTCGCTCAACTATTCTTCAGTTTTGTTATTTCTCATTCTCTCTTCAGAAATGGATAACCATGCAAAAAAAGCCACCAAATGCCTTTAAAAGCTTCCCTGAATACCTGGTAGGATTTCATTCAGGCAGCATTGGTAGAAGCTTCACGACCCTAAGTTCTGGTGATGAACAACTTAAATGAACAAATTTGGTCTTAAAAGTTAGTTTCCAATATTCTTGTTACTCAGTTCTCTCCTGTTTACTAGATCACACGAGAATCCAGGTTCCCAGTGCTATTTTATATTTATTCCTAATCTTGCTCCTCCCAGCCCAAATGAGAAATCATTAAAACCACATAAATCCTACAGCAAGAATCCAGCTGGTGGTACACTAAGCAGCTTTCACCAGCTAAATTCTCATTATAGCATTTTCTTCAAATTTTAAAGATATTCCAGTGGCATATCCAGCAAATTTAGGAACTGATTCCCATCCTTTGAGAGAGTTTACAGGTCTATGCCCAAAAATGCAGCTGAACAGCAAAACCCATCATTTGTGTCAAACCAGTAATCTATACTTCCACTCTTCCAAATATCTAAAAAGGAACAACTCCATAGGTTTTTTGTTTTGCTTGATAACATGAGGTAATACTGAGCCCAAAACAACAAACCTTTCACAGAACCTTCTAACAGAAGGTTCTTGTCCTCCAAACCCTTTTGGAGTTGTTTGCATGCAAGCTAGAGTGATTTACTATTAGCAATACTAAGGTAAGTATTTGGCTTTCAGATTTTATGAATATGCAACTCTATATTCTGACATCTTAGGAAAACAGAAATTAATTTTCAGAGTTGATCAACGTTGAGATCCACACGTAAAAAAGCTTCCAGATTCATTACTCAAATAAATTCAGTTTCACTAGTTAAAAGGTAAAAACCCCAAACCCATAACTTCAGAGAAAAATGTTGTATAAATTATGATTAAACCTCTACTACATTTGTATCCCACTTGTTACATTATCCAAAGAATTTATTTCTTTGGAGAATAACATAGAAAAGGTAGTTACTTCCTAATAATCCAAGTAGTGATTTAGAGTTGAAGAAAAATCATTCTTCAAATGCCCATGTGCTTAGATAAAACTCCCTTCTTTTTGGGAAGAAGGGGAGAAAAAAAGAGAGTATTTTCTTTTCAAGTAAGTAAATATTTTGTCATTTAGACTGCTGTAAGCATCTTACTCTACCCTCCCCAAGCTTGTATCATCTAAATTAATCTCCTACTATCTCTAGAATGATCTCGTAGGATTTCTGAAAGCAGGTATGAGTTTAATACTTCAAATCTATTTATAATCTGAAAAACAATTCAGCTTTAAAATCTCTTTGCCAGGTTCCAACTCACTCACCCAAACCCCTTCGTGCAAAAAGTCAATTACACCAGTCTGAATCAATACTCAGCCAGCAGACAGTATCTAATGATTTCACAACTTTTATGTTTCTCTCATTAAATCTCTGTGCGTAGTGAAGCTTCAGTAGGAAGATCAGTAAGATTCTCATGTTTACATAGCTCATTTTCAAAACAAGTTAAAGCCAAAACATTACTATAAGCAACCTATTAAGTCTTCCCATGCAGCCACGCTTTGTGCACACACAGCATCCATCAAAGCTTTAGTGATAAGATACCAGGCAGAGATACTCTGCAAGACCATTTCTAAGTACCTGCAGCACCATAATTAAAGCAGCATTCCTCTCATTTACTCCTAGTAAATTAGTGTTATACCCTGGAGATTAACGTTGCTCTCCAGAGCTGCTGAACCAGGGTGGATCCACAGCAGTGCCGTGATCAGCAGCAAACACCTGGGACAGCCCATCAGGACAGGAGGGATGCACAGGGATGCCTTGGTTTGGCAATTGCAACGTTCTCAAGTCGGATGCCAAATCAAAGCAGTGACCACAAGATTCCAGGGCTGCAGACTTCCAGCCCACACCATCCCAAGCTACACTTCCCACACGTTTTCAGCCACTTTCCTGAATGGCAGGAGTTTCTTTCAGACCTTTGGAACTCCAGCCACAAGGCAGCTCTTCTTGATTTGTGATTCCTCCTGGTAGTTCTCTTATTGGAATATACAGCAAATCTGTTCCTCACTTGCCTTTCTACCACTTCTAAATTTGAAGACTCGCGCTCTCCACATCAGCCCTCAGTGAGATATTCCAGGCATTCCTCAAATGAAGCTCTTCCATCTTTGACCACCCTTGTCAAACTCCTCTGTGCTCCAGTTCCATTCTATCATTTTCCTGTTAAACCAGTACTACCTTAGCATAAAACCAAGCTCATATTTCTAGACACGCTGAACTGGAACAATATTATTTCAGATGTCAGGCCTTAACAGCCACATGACTTTTCCTGCTGGAGTCTGATTTTAAGAAGCCTGTTTTCTCTGCACTGTGCTTCTTCTCCTAAATGAAAGTGATAAAATATAATCCAAATATCAATAGATTACATTTTTTCCTATCCTGAGGGCATGCAATTCTGTCGATTCATAAGCTTAGCATCATGAAGATATCAATCGAATTTGAGCAAGTAGTGCTGCCTTTCAAATAGGAAATGGAAATCCTGTTAAAAAGATCAAGAAATCCTTGCATGAAAAGGTCAGTGAAAAGCAGTGGCGTTGTGACAAAAAAGAGCACACCTAAGAATCAAAAACAATTATCTCCTTTTTACTTTCCAATTGAAATTATTGAAAAACCTCACTCTCCTGAAGAGCTTAGGACTCTCTAAGCACTAGAAATACCAATAAGGCAACAAACTGATATCGTTGCATGTAAAGTTTTTTTTAATGCATGCAGAGTTTCCTCACTCAAACCACAAGAATATCCATTCAAGAAGCAACATTTGCTCCAAGTTTATTTTAGCAAAGCGGAAATAAAAGATTCAATTAAGATACTGACTCAAAAGGAGACATAAAGAGGGAGAAAAACGCAAAAAACCTGAAACAACCAACTTATCCAACTCTGGAAAGTCATCACTAAAATTTAGGACCTGGTGGCTCCATAAGCTGAAGTGTTAAAATAGCACCTATTATCTGCAGATTGCCTTTGTAGAGGTTCAAATTACATCAAGGAAAAAAACAAACAAACAAACAAAAAAACCCCTGTTATTTAACTCAAAGTTAAATTTTAATTTTAGTGCCCGCTTCACAAAAATCTATACCATAATTCACAACAGTTGGGATATGTCTGAAAATCCTTGAAAGTCTGAAAGAACATGGAGCTTATACTCCTCTGTCCTGTCTGCTACTGCTGAATTTAGTATTCACCTTGACATACTTAAAGTGAGAGGGCAGTATTCTTCCTAGTTATCTTAAAAAAGAAACAGAATGTTATTTATTTTTTAAAAATTTATTTTTTAAAGAAACCAGTGATAGAATCTGCAAAGAAAAGGATTTCAGTGTTCAAGTGGGTACGTAAAGAATAAACACTACATGTCAGCCAAAAAGAGAAAAACCTTGAACCAGTACTAACACTACACAGATGTGCTTTTTTTGGATGTTATTTTAATTTCGAAATGGCCCTCTCCCCAGGCAAATAAAAAACAACAACAAAACAAAATCAATTAAGTAGTCAAAATGAGCAAGTATATAAAGAGGGAAAAGCATTTACCAAAATAAATTCTCTAGAGAATGCCATTACACATCTCATTTTTTTTTTAATGCTGACTACCTATACAGGGTAACCAAGAAAATATTTTAATTAGCCTCTAGCTTCATATTCTTCCACCTATTAATCTTGCACCACAAAGAAAACCTTTAAACCGTTTCTGCGGCAAAACGATCTCCAACAAGCAGATGGTTAATTTTGGTTAGATAAAAAAAAAAAAAAATCCTTTAAAAGGGAGAGCTGAGCCATGTAAAATATTTCACATGGACCACTTCAGCTGCCTCAAAACAGGTTACAAAGATACATAAACTTTTGATGAATTCACACTCTTCAGTTCATCTACTGCCAAGACAGGTCATACCTTGAAAACATTGCTGTTCTCCTCAGCCTACAGGAAAACAGCTCCTTATGTAAATTCCTGTCCTAATTTCCTGTACAGTGTTCACCACTCTCTCCTCAGCTGCCAGGGCTGCCCACCAATCCTACTCCTGAGCATTTGGAGAAAAACTTTCTTGTAGGTATTTTCTTTCCTCCATTAAAAGTTTTATTTTGAAGAAATGTGTCCCCTCAGAGGGATGCCAGCTCTTCCCACAGAGCTCCCTATTTACTGCTGTAACTCACAAAATATTTACATCCCTACAGTTACTGATGCTCTTATTCCATACCATTCTCTTTTTTTGGGACTTGCACCTCCTCAGCTTTACATGAGTCAGTTTTCCCCAAATTATTACCCTGGCCATTACCAGGTGAACACCACCAGGTGAACCATATGAGCATCAAGTAGGAACACTGGAAGAGGAGTACAGCAAATTACTGAAAACAAACTCCCAGCTTCAAAGATCATTCCACACACAATATTTATAGACTCTTCTTTATTACGCCTCGAGCAAGTAAATATATATGTATAAATTTATTAAATAGCCAAGCATAGCTTACAAACTAGCGATGGTCATACAATTTTTGGTGGTTCAAAGAATCACCAGAACAGCAATCAGAAATAGCTCAGAAAAGCAGTGTCACCAGAGAACTCTAGAACTAACATTTCCATGGTATTTTGTGCAGTACAAAACATGGTCTAAAGAGCATGAAAAGCTGAGAACCTTTGAAAAGTGAACGAACACGAGCAGTGGTTTTGTATGCAAATTAAAAAAAAAATCAAGTATTTAAAAACATAGTAAACCCAAGCTGCTGAATTATGGAAACATATTATGAAATTACATTCTTCTCCATTCCCACCTCTTTTATTTGAGTGCTGAGTGCTAAGAATGTACCATTATGTGGAATTTAGTCAAGCAATTTTTTTTTGTTTTACCATTTCAGTGCATAACTTGGAAAGCAACCAGTGAAATAGCAAAATTTATCTCTAAAAACAAGACCAGAGATTTTTAGTGGCTCTTGATTATGTTCTCCTTACAAGGATCCTTTGCAGAAAAGTACAAGTTTCAGTTTACAGCCCTGATAATTAGTGCCTGTGGGAATAAAGGAAATTATTTTTTCCACAGCAACATAATTTCCTATAATTTTAATTTTTACATGATGATATTCCAGTGGTTGCTCAGACATAAGATTTTACTGTCTACGGTGTGATTGGGATTTGAAACAATTATCTGCGTTCAGTTTAATCTTCCCCATCTAAAAAAAAAAAAAAAAAAAGGTTTATAGTTATTAAAAAATTGTGTATGAAGGAAGAGTATTTCCCAATAAGCTCCACATAATTTTAGAGATGCTAACAAATCCCTCTACTTTTGGATTCAATTATTTAAGATGAAAAAAATCCAACAGATGCAACTTGGGAGGGCACCTGGAGTAGGGGTGCTGCAGCTGCCTTCTCCCAAAGCTCCGAGAACCCATCTTCACTGACTAGGAAAAGCTTAATCTGCAGAGAAGGGGCGCAGACAAACTGCTGAAATACACATCAGAGCTGCCAGGGGTCTGCAGAGAGGCGACACTACAGAGGTGACCCATCCCAAAGTGCACCCAGCGGACACGCTGACAGAGCCACTGCTGTTCTCAGAGCCCTTCACCAGTTATTCTTCACTCAGCAATGGGAAGAAAGAGCATCTTACAGGGCACAGAGCTCTACAAAAGACAGCAGATGCAACCACTCCTTCCTACTGAAACGAAAAACAAACATCAGCACTTTTTTTCCCGAGTTTTACTGATGCACGGGGATGCTACGTTTAATCATCACACCTCATGAGGAGGAATCATTAAACACTTCAAAAGAAGCTTCTAAAAAAGACCAATGCTCTATTTGATTTAAAAAAAAAAACAAACAACAAAAAACAAACACCAAAACCCAAACAAACCCTACATTGCCTTGTAGACGTCTGAGGTGACAGTATTGGATCTTCCCCAAAATAAATGCTGGGGTTTCAGAATGAGACCAGGAAAAGCAGCGAGGCAGTGACGAGCTGAGCGGGCGTCCTGGCGCTCCCTCAGCAGCTCCAGAAGCCAAACCAGAGCCAACCCAGATGGCAAAGTCAGGCACTTGCTGGTGCTTACAACACCCTGACTCCCTGGCTTTAGACATTCAACAGCATTGCTGCAACGTGCTCTAAACAAACAAACAAACAAGCCTTACAAATCACAGCTAGCCACATGCCAGACTCGCTGTAATCCTGCTGATGAAATTCCCATCATTTTCAAATGGACTTGGGGAATTACTATTACATCATTACATAAACAACAACAAAAAAGCACCACACGTACATTCTTTTATTAAGTAACAAAAATAGCTTTTAATTTTATTTTAAAAGAAAGAATAGAACTGATAGATCGGCTGTTCCCACTCCCTCACAGCTGATAGCCTGAGTTTTTACTTGAATATTTTAAACAATGGCCTACCAGGACACAGGTGTTTATGCTTTTCATTTTTAGAGAAAAGGTATGAAATCTTGATCTCCCAAGTACATGATTTCTAGTAAAAAAATGCTGTCCAATGGCACAAAACTAAGTATTAACAAAGCTGTTCAAGGAATGTATTTTAGTGCTGTTCTTGAAAGATAGTTTTACGCTTCACAATACATTCATCTTGGCTTCAGAATGAGTATTCCATAATGCATTCATTTGAACTTAACATTACTTTGCTTACATGACAGCTACTAATGCTTTTCATTTTAAAATCTGTTTTATTCTCTGTTCAGCACTGTAGTTTCTCATCAATACCTCTAACAGTTATTTTCAATACCCACTTTAATCCACTGAGAAAATCAAAGTGAAGCATTCAATAACCAAATATTCCTTCATCTGAGTATCATGAAATCTCCCAGACAAAACCATGAGACTTTACCAGGAAATAACAAAAACATTGTGAAGCAATAGGGACTTATCTAATGACCACAACACTATTTATCTCCTCACAAAAACAAAACAGCTTTGATTTAAAAAGAAAGCAAAAATTCCCTGACCACAAAAGGGAAAAAAATACGAATTTTTTCCCATGGAAAGGAAAAAATACGACCAAAACATTTGTATTTTTCTGCTGTCACTTCAGAGTGACATTGCCACGACATCACAGAGACTGGAGAGAAATGGACAAAGAATCGATCTTGCCACAGCGTGGCCAACAGAAAATACCAAAGAACAACCCAACCCCTGGCTTGTCTATTAACATCCAGAGGTAATTTTCTCCTAATTTCATCAATTAGACTGAATCTTCCCCAGACTAATAGGAGCCAGTCTTTCACAGACAACACTCTGAAAGGCAAATGGACCTAAAGCACGTCAATCTAGTGACAGCAACCCTACAAAGCAAAAACCCTCGAGTTCAGTTGTCAATCTCTACTTCCACTCCTTGTAAAAGGAGAAGTACTGGTCCCTAGCAGCACACAGATGCAAGCAATTCAGACTATCATACGGCAAATGAAAGAGCATCACTGATCTAAAGGAATCACAGGGAGGAATTGTCCCTCAGAAGAATGACCAGCGGGTTGTTTGAAGTACAGGGGAAAGTCATAAAGAGCAATTTGGTTTCGCTCTGCCATGTGGGTTTACCCCTGTCCATTCTTTTTCAGGGAGAAAGGGAGGTGAGGGGTAACACAGAGGAATAGATGGGCTGAAGATTTTATTTGCTATTTACAGCACATTAGTTGAATGTTTAAGTGTCACTGTATTAAATATGTTGCAGGGGGGCATGCACACACATACACCTCTTCCTCATTTTTAGAGATAAATCAAGTAATCTAATCCATCAGTATACAGAGAAAGGTTCCTAAACGTATCTGTTAATTACCACAATTCTAGTGAGTAGTCCCTAGTGCACACTCTTTTACTTTAGGAGAAAAAAGTAAGCTTAATTAAAGTTAAAAAAAAAATAAATCTGTAAACCTTAATATATAATTCGAAGTCTTGACTTTTCAACATTTAGCAGTGTATCCTGAGCAGGTTTTAATTTTGACTGAATAGCAGAAAATCCTGCTGGGTTCATTTCAGGCTGCAGGCATTTGATACTGCACTGACCTCGAAGTATTTACATTCCCCTTAGGAAAATCTGGCATGCAGTCCAACTGGGGAAGATCATGTCTAACACTACTTGAGCTACCAGTGCTGGAAGCAAGCAGAGTAACAGTGAAAATAGCAGGGTGAGCAACAGTATAGAGAAATAAGATAAAAAGGAAGAGAAGGAGAAGGTCAAACAGCAGAAGAAGAGAAGAACTGAAGAGACAGAGTTGGAGACAGTTGTTTTTCTGATATAAATAAATCCCTATTTTTGTTTTCCAAACCAGTGGTGCAGAGAGGCTTTTAGACTACTAAAAAACCAAATTACTTCAGCTCAAGGAAAATAAACTGATCAGAAGACTTGAAATATTTGCCTCTGATCAAAACAAATTAACAGCTGCCAACTGCAGCTTTGTCTGCATTGCGTTGGATTTTTTGTTGTGGTTGACATATCTATGTCAAATTCAGACAGAAAAAAACCCAAACCATAAAATCCTCCGTAAGCTCTGCTTTTGACCATTCCCTCTACACTCCTAATAGAGACACTTGGGGAACCCAGCTATTAAATCAAATCCAAAACCTATTCACCTCCATTCATTACAATTTAGGTCCCTACTGCTGCAAAGAAATTAGATAGGAATACAAGAGCCAATTTTCCACAAATTCTACTCCAATTTTTCTTAGGGGTTCTTAACCCATCTTCAAACAAGATGAGTTAACAAGAAGATTAATGATAACAAGAAAAATTTTGTTTGTTCTTTGCAGATTCACTCTGCCAGCAACATAATCTCCTATATACCAGGATGGTGAAAGTGTATGAGACACACAGGTTCTGAACCAGCGCCAGATTCATTTCTTCACTTCCTTAAAAAAATAAATAAAAGCCTTAAGTTACCAGAATGTCTTTTAAAACCCTGTTTCCAATTGCGCAAGGCAGTTTTTCAAGGAAAATAATAAAAGCAAGAGCTCTTGTCTAAGTTAATGATTGCAGTACTTGACAAAAATGATGGCACCTTCAATCCTCATTAAAAATTTGAGAAGTCTCCGTCTGCACTAATGAGTTAAAAACAGCATCACTAAAAGTTGGAAAGGAAAAACTCCATTACTGAGCACAGAACTTCCTCCCCCTTTTATTTAAAATCAGGATGCTGATAATTCCAACTCCTCAGCCTGATGCAATCTTTGCTTAAATCATCGAGGGCTGTGAGACACAGCAAACCCCACTTAGAGCCTAATAGGACATCACCACTTTAACCAACAGATTGTTTTCTGTGTCTCACTTCTAGTTCTTTTTCAGCAACCAAATAGCGAGATTTGCAAGGAACTTGCATCTCTGAACTCAAGAATGTTTTGAGGCAGCAGGCACCCACCCAAACAAAAGATTCTAATGAACAGGATAAAACACTGGCATTTGAATTGCTGAATTTGATAGCACTTTTTGTTGTTTTGAACCGCAAAAGGAGCAATCAGAGGCACCAGAAATCCCGAATTTCTTGTTAGACAGGTTTGGCACTCTCACCTGAAGCTGGATGAAAACCACAGAGTGAGCTCAATTCTGAAGCACATTGCAAAGCGTAGCTTAGAACGCAAGAATAAAGAGCACTTCAGGAAAAGGTTCAGATTTTTATTATATTTTGGAAGTGAAGCAAAATGCAAATGTTCCAGGTAAGGAACTTGGGAGTGGGTGGTCTGTAGAAGAGGTAAAAAGAACAGTGTGCTCCGTATATGTATGTGTGTATATATCTGTAAGATATAAACACTAGTGCTAACAGGAAGACCAAAGGGCCCTTTCATTAAATTTGCATTTAAACAGAAGTCCCTTTACCATACTACTAGGCATCACTCATCTAAATAATTCTAAAATGTCACCTTTTATGCTGTTTACCACATACCGTGCAATATATTCAGCTAGAAAAGTAGGCAAATTTAATGGTTTTGTTGTCAGTTTATCTGCTCTTAAGAACAAAAAACTTTCCTTAAACCCTCCTCTTTGTGGCAATCGCTACAAAGAAAGTTTAAACCTGGGAGACTTTTAAATTCAGTTTACAGGGAAAAAACCCTTTCATTTGGTTATTGAACTGTCAGACAGACAGGAGTTGCAGATAAAGAAATACAAGGCTCAGGAAATAAAGGAAATAAACCACCTTTGGCAGCAGTGTTAGCACCATTCACCCTCTGCTTGCTCCAGCCTCCTCCCCCCTGCAGCACTTCCATGGCAGGACTGTCAGGACACTGCTGCAGTCCCCAGGTAGGGGTGTGTAAGGAGGGAAGAAAACCCCAGCCAGGGCCTTCTGCAGACCACAAGCTACAAACAAGACTCCCACCGATGAGTGTAGTAAGTATTTAGGCTCCCAAACTCTTGCAGGTCATTGCAGGACAATGTTAACTACCTCCTGTCTGACCTAGTGACCAACTCCTCCAAAATTCACTGTAATAGGGATATTTTTAGGTTTCAGTTAAACCAGTTAAAAATTTATTGATTCAAAGTCAAATTATTTTAACTCTGCTGATACAACAAAGAAGATGGATCAATCAGCAGAAGCTGAAATGTTATTAGCTGGAAAAAAAAAAAAAGCAACATTTGCTTTAACAATTGCAAATATTTCAATGTTTCAGATCAGGTAAGCAACTGATCCCCACATCAAGCAGAGAAGATATGAGTTTGTACCACAAGAGAGATTTCAGATCAGAACAGATGATATGAATATCTAATGAGGTTTAGCTTGCATCATTCTTCTGATTAAAATTCATCATTAAAATGAACGCTTGATCTTACAACATTGATTACTCAAACATGTATTTTTGTTTGCAACTTTCTTTTTCTGCCTTTGCACCCAACCTTAGAAAAGATTTCAACCAAAGAGTTTTATATTCATCTAGGGGATTTTCCTTGTACATCAAAAAATACAAAAGTAACCCTACAAAATGGTGTGAACAACATGTAAAATCCACAAGAAAACCCTCCACCCTGCAGTCTTAGCCATGAGGAAACCAAGTTACCCTTTTAGGCATTCAAGTAAATCAGATTAAAAGGTTTTCTTCTTCACTGTAAGCATCTGAGAGCACCATGTGTTTACTCTTGTTGCTCATAAAATTTTATTTCAAAGAGATTTCTGTCCTTCTTATAAACCAAGCTCATTGAAAAATTTTAAGGATTATGCATCACATGTTCTCACTCGTCTCAAAAATATAAATGATTCTCAAAAATTATAAACATTACAGACATCGGTCAGGAGCTGCATAATCTGCAGGATTTAATAAAAAATAGGGAATAAAAAAAAATCCAAAATGATAGAATTTTGCTAGTAGTACAGCTCAGAACAAAATCCAAAGCTGTATTTTTGCAGGATTTGTGCAATTACAGTATCCTACTTATTCAGTGAGTAGTAAAGATGATAAAAGCTTCCAGGAAATACTGGAATGGAAAGAAGGCAAAGATGGCATTTGAAACTGGAACCAGGCATTTTGCTTTCAAACACCTTTTCTTACTAGGACCTCTCTTGCCTGGTCTGACATGCTGAAACATTTCCAGTTAATAAAGCACAAAATTTGTTTTCAAAGCACTTGTTTCTATTAAACATGATTTATAATAGATTCTGGAAGAAGAAAAAGCAGGGAGCCAATTTTAAAGGTTAGGTTGCTTGGCAATATACCTTTCTTTATAAATAATTGTTCTTACTAAATCACAGTGGAGAAAGCCATGAAGAAATAAATTTGTGGAGCCTCCTGAATATGAAAGTGTCTTTTTAATTGTTTATATAAAACTTCAAGACAATCACGGGCCACATAAGCATTCAAAATACTCTCTTAAAAGCCTTTTGTTCCCCACCCCATAGATTTCAAACAAGTATTCAATTCAAGTCTCAGAGGTCCGGAGCAGAAAGGTGCAAGTTCACAACCAACCATTTAACCAGACCTGTCATACCCAGCACTGCAAAGCAGAGTTTTACTGGAGTGCCTCTGCTGTGAAGCTCCCATCCCCAAATTTCTACTTCTGATGGTGGCCACTCATGCAGCTTCTTCCCCCCTCAACATCACCGTCAGAGAACACCTCCCCTTCAACCAAACACAAGGGCAACGGAGAGAACTGAAAGGCATGGTTCTCTCACACATCCCAAAGAAAGAAGGCAAGGGAGTGGGAAAGAGAGAAGGGGAAGGAGTTTAAATTTAGGTATTGACTTACTCAAACACAGAAAAGAACACACATCCAGGCACCACGTTGGCAGAAATCCCAGCAGTCAGGGCTGTGGAGCTTGGCTTCCAGCAAGGATTTCTTTGCCTGAAGCTCCACAAGAGCCTTCTCCCCCTCTCATGCACACAGAAGCGAAGTGAGGAGTGCTCTGCACTGCCAGCCCAAGTGCACCTCAGGTTTAATGGAAGTGTAATTCATTAGAATAAGAGCTGGGGTAACAAACATGTGCAGGAAAAACAGGCTTGGTGCAACACCACAACAGACACCAGGTCTGATCAGCACAACAGAACTCTGTCAGACCACAGGGATGAAAAAAAAACAAGTGGGCGCAACTCCTTTAAAGCAAAAGCAGAACATAAAAGGCACCAGGTAAAATCTGGACCTGTAAAAGTTCTACCAAAGAGAGCTTTAATGAGTAGGCTCCTCTGCTGGCAAAGTTCACGAGGTACCACCAGGTGAGGTGGTTCTGGAAGTGTCCCTCAGTTCCAGGTGCTGCAGGATATGGGTACCAAGATGGGGGGAAGAAAAAGAACCTGTGCAGCAACCAGACACAACAGGAAGACAAAATACTGGTACGTGCCCCAAAACCATTCTTAAGAAGGCACATCAATTATCTTTTTCTGCAAAGGAGGGAGGGTTTGGGGAAAAAAATGTATTGCTGCATCTATTAAACACTGCAGCAACCACTTACATGAAAGTTTTGATTGATGACTTCCTTTGCTTTTTGCCATCCTTCACACATGGTGAATATCAAAAATGAAAGACCAATTCCCTTCCCTGTAGTAAACGTAGAGCATATCCAATTTATCTGCTCTTAGTACTTAATCACCAAAAAAGACCAAAGTTAGGGAAAATATCTTTCTACTTCTAAAGCTAGACCAATTTACTAATTTGTTAACAAATATCTAAAAAGTTTGAGTGTCTTCAATATCTTTCTCATGGACTTCAATACTTCATGTAACTACTTATGTATAGGTATTTTTGTATTCTTAAATAATTATTCATTAATTCTTACAAGTGTTGAAAAACTTGGTAATGATTTAAAACAAAAAAAACCCCAAAACAGTAAGTTCCCTCATGCTTTCAAGTCCTTCTCAGTGAAACTGAAGCATTTAAGGTATTGCCCAATTTAGAAACACACTTCAGGAAAGAGACAGCTCAAAATATCAACCACAGACGTCACAGGCAAAGAGAGCCTTTAGAAGCACAGCAATTCCTAACGCTCTCATTTGATATTCCACCTCCCAGACTAACTTTGAAACAGACTCCTAAGCCAGGGATAATGGGCCCTTCCAGACCTGCACACGAGTCAGACAACTTGTTTTTGCAGGGTGAACTTTTGCCACCCTTCCCTCTGGGAGAAATCCCATTAGGTTTGCTCCTAGGAAATCAGCTCCCACTCCCACTCCTCCCGACTTGCCACTGCTCCTTTCTGCCTGGTTCCCTCTCCACTCACTCTCCTTCTGCAACTGCTCCCACCCTTTTAGCCTTCTCCTGCAGTACAGCACTACCTACACCCTTGTCCTTCCACATCCAACCCCTTAGAAGCTGCTTTTTGGATGCAGTCCCACCTCTCCTCTGACCCACACCCATTTCTTCCTGTGCCTAGAATCCTTCCACCTCCACACCCAGCTTCAGCTCTGCGGTATTTTTGGTTCTTGAAATATTTCAGTGGAAGAAAGAAGCAAATGTTAAAACAGATAATAAATGTGCAGGCATTCCCAAAAAAGTTCTCCTCATCTGAACAGCTTTGCTCACTACAAAAGGCACAGGATAGCTTGTAGCTAAGTCACAGTTCACCCATACACCATTATTTGACCTACAGGTCCCACCATGGAAGAAAAAGAATTAAGTTTATTCTTCGTTTTAGTAAAATAAAGGTTAGAGGTAACAAGAAAATAACTAAATTTCCAGGAGGAACACTGCGATTCTTAGTCTTGGAGAAAAACAGTTTGATCTGTTCATATTTTTCTCAAATTCCATTTTAACTTTCAAGAAAGGGCTTTTCTGCAAACACTACTGGTTGTTCTTTGATTTTTCTGAAGAAAGTCTCAGCTGAATGGGAAAGGATCTTTAGAATGCACATAAAAGACAAAGGTTCAAACGAAAGCTGAATTCTCAATGAGCACAGGTTTATTTTAGTAAACAATAGAAACTCAGAGCTGAATGAGATCTTATCCCTTTTAATCACTTAATAAATTTTTCTTGCCTTCCCAACTTTCAAGCTACATGTCTACAATAAACAAACCTGCACTGACAAAAAGTCTCTATAAAAGCACACAAAACCTCTACTTGATGCAACAGTGAACTCACCTCGGCTTTGGCCAGGGTTTGCCAATGCCTTGATTCAGCTACCAACAAGCAAAAACTGTTCTGGTGAAGAGAGAAAAAGGTAAACTTAAAGAGAAAAGCCTAAAAATGAAACTTCAATCCTCTTATTTCTTTGAGTTTTTAGGAAGTTTTGCAGTCAGCTTTTGTACTGCCCAAAAAGTGTCAGTCCTACAGCAAAGTCAAGAAAAATCAAATTCTAACATCCAAACAGCTTACCTAATAGTACTGCTGTAGAAGCCAACCTAGGCAGACTGATGCAGAATTCCACAAATATCATCTTTGGACTGATTTTTAGAACAACTTTATTTGGTAAATTAGTAATTTAAATAATGCAGGTCTTGTTCGAAAAGAAAAAACAAA
>WAAG01072333.1:0-55340 GCA_013390105.1 Tichodroma muraria
CTTTTTGATCTCTGTTTTCTTTTTTGTTGATCCTCCCAGGACAGGCATTTATATCACTCTACATCCCATTTTCCTGTGCCAGTGTTACCCATTACTCTTTAGGCTTTATAGTGTTAATAAACTCTCTAATCCTGTTGAGTTTTGCTAGCTGTAGACACCTATTGGATGTGTTAACAAACATCCCCCTTCCCCATGAAAAATGGCAGACTGTGAAATGGCAAGGGGAACAAATTTTCTCTTGTTGAAAAAAATTTATATCTATCTACCTAGACTTTATCTAGGTTATAATATAGTTGGAATTTAAGCCAAGGTGTTTTGGAATTGTCAGTAAATACACTGTTAGAAGAAGGAAAGAGATCATGTCACATCTTCTGGAACCCTTCTTTCTTAACTGCTTTGTTAATTGTCTGAAGCTTTCCAGAAATATCCTACTAGATAAAATGTAGCAGTGAAATATTATATGATCTGGTTTAATTTTAGTTTTATTCAGGGAAAGAAGTCAAAATCTTAGAACCTAAAATAAAAGAAAATGGGAGCTTAACTTCCAGCCCTTAAGGAATAAAATCAACTTGAAATACAGCCAGTTTTAATAATTAATTAAGTAGTTGAATATATTAACTCTGCATATTACTTTATCCATTTTGTGTTTCCCTCATCTCTGTTTTCTTGTATTTCAAAACTAGATTAACATTTTTAATAGAAATTACTTGTCCTAGTACATAAAACAGATGTGGAGGAAACCATGAATGTATAAAATATATCTTGAAACTGCCTAGATACACGGTGTGGTTAAACATACAATTAAAACAAATGGAACAAAAAGTGAGTTTCTTATCTGGCAGTTAGTAGAGATCTCAGCTGTTGTAAGAGCAGTAGGTAAAACACTGTAAAAACAAATGTTCTTTTGCTCCTTCTTGTTTGTTATAAACATGTCTAAGTTCTTGTTGCTGTAGCAGTATAGGCACTAACATGTCCTTACAACACAGACTGCCCCCTCTGAAAGCTTGGTGCAAACAATGCAGAGGAAAATGTGTATTTTGAATAGGGCAGTGAGAGTGCTCAGAAACAAGCACATGATCAGATTTCTTCAGAAATGTTATGTTTTGAAGGGTGAATCATCTTGATTTGACCCTGAACATATGGGCGGCAGGAACTCCCCTTCACCCAGCAGGGAGTACTGGCTGTTGGACTTTTTCTGCTCACAGTTTAAAAACCAAACACTGTTAATTTAGATCTAGGAGAGGCATGGTTAAAGGCTGCCAAAATATGCGTTACAGATTCTTCAAAAAGGAATGGTTGTCATCTTTCCAAAGAGCTGAGAAGAGCCATGTGCTCTATCCTCTTCTGCTTTAGATATTTAAGTCCTTGGCTTGTGTAGGAAATTGGAACATTTAAATTTGAATATGTGGCCAACTGTGCTCTGAGATTTTATTTTTTCCCATTTAATGAAGCATCTTATTCACTTTTCTTTGACATCCAGGCAAAAGAGCCTCTAGAACATATTTTTAAGAGTTGAATGTGGATTGTATAGAGTTTACCAGTTTCTGAAATTCTTTTTATTAAGCTGATTTCAAGATTACACTGAGGTTTCTTTCTCTTCTGTTGTGGCGACATTGGTTTTAAGTTAGGAGGAGGTACATGTTCATCCACCCAGTGTTCAGGCCTTTCATTCATAACACCAACAGTGAAAATGGCCCACTGTTGTTTGTATTTATCTTTCAATTGGAGGGGACTGTGGTTTAAAGCTTTTAGTTAATGCTGATTGAACAAATGGATGCTCCCACTTTGGCAAAGGCCTTGTTGAGTTTTTGCTTCTCACTGATTTTGCGTGTTGTGTTACCACACTGGCTTCTTCCCTTGTGTGTACCCAGCTGCCATCCATAAGGCTGTTACTTTGATAGAATGTAGTTCTTAACATTTTTCTACCTTTCCTGCTTATACCCAGTGTTACAAATAATAATATAAGCAATTCCCAGGGATATCCATCAGGTTGCACTGCCCCCACTGCACCTCTTGGTCTGTTTTCTTCAATACCACACTTTGAAGGCCTTTCTGAGAGTAATTAGCCTCATTGCACTTAGGGGAGATTGAGGCAAAAAAAGGTGAAGTGCTTTGGCAAAAGGTCTCTGTAAGTCAGCAGCAGAGCTGAGAATCCAGCCAGAACTCCTGGCTCCCAGTCCAGTGATTTAGCTATGACAGGTTTCTCAAATAATAAATTACATTGCAGCATATTTATGCTCTGAACCAGGCTAAAGAAAACAAGCTATTTTCTCTAAGACACAAAACTCTACTCCTAATCCAAGTACATTACTATGCACAAATATCTACCACTATAATACTGCCCTTTTGTTTGGATTAGAAAAAATGTAAAAACTTGGCAACAAATAATTCTGTGTGAGAACGCTTTTTCAAAAACCTGTGCTCACTCACATGTAATTTATTTTTCTTTCTAGGTGATTTCGGATTTGGAAGAGCAGCTGAACCAGCTCACTGAGGACAATGCAGAGCTGAACAACCAGAATTTCTTCCTGTCCAAACAACTCGACGAGGCCTCAGGGGCCAACGATGAGGTTGTCCAGTTGCGGAGTGAAGTCGATCATCTCCGCCGAGAGATCACTGAGAGGGAGATGCAGCTGACCAGTCAGAAGCAAGTAAGGCTCTCTAAGTCTGGGTCAGGAGCTCTTGGTGGGAGCTGGCAAAAATTCCTTTTACATCTGGAAACCCATAAGAAGTGATGATGCTTCTGGGGGCAGTGGCATTTAAGCCTTCCTTCCCAGAGCAGTTGAGCGAATGGAAATTTTTGGTGTTTCCCATCGTGTTTTCACACAATTTTATTCAGCAATCCTGCACTCTGAAGGCATTGTCATTTAGAGTTACTCATTCTAATTTTGTGGCCCTGGAAACCTCGAAACCTTCATAGTGAGATTGACCTGACATTATCAGGGATCACAGGTGAATGTACAGGAGCCTTGAAATAAATGGGCTGTGATTTCCCAGCTCCTGTTCGCTGCCAGTTTGTGTGTACTGTAATGGAAATGGTAAGGCTGAAGCTGAAAGTGCACGCTTGATGTGGGATGTGAGAATTGATAGGAGGATTTATTTTTAGACTATGGAGGCCTTGAAGACAACGTGTACGATGCTGGAAGAGCAAGTAATGGACTTGGAGGCCCTGAATGATGAACTCCTGGAGAAAGAGCGCCAGTGGGAAGCGTGGAGAAATGTTCTAGGGGATGAAAAGTCCCAGTTTGAATGTCGAGTTAGAGAGCTGCAGAGGATGCTGGATACTGAGAAACAGAGCAGGTCTCTCTCCTTTCCTTCTCTTTTATTAACTTTTATGAAAATGCTCTATAGAAGCTAGTACAAAAATTATATTTAGCATAGGATATGGGAGTTGGAGCTAAATATAAAATCTTGTGAGGTAGTTCTAAAAATGGTTTATTAGTTAATAGTCACCGCTGATATAGTTCCTTTTGTTTCTTTGCAAGTGAACGATTCAAGGGGAGTGGTATTTATCATTGCAATTTATAAAATGTCTTGATTTATTATCTTCTATTTTATTTTATGGAAAAATAGTCTTTGCTCCTGACTGTTCTTGTGGGGTCTTGACATTTTTAAGGCTGTAGTTCTAGCAGGGGCAGGAACAGGGTTATATAATATAAAAAGTTTTGCAGCAAACAGTCTGGCTTTCTAATGTAGCATCTTGAATTTGAGGCAACCCCTGAAAGAGTTATTGATGCCCCTGCCTGCTAGGGAGAGGTCAAGTCTGCAAGGAGTTAGGTAACATTATTTTCCATTTTAATGCAGAGTGAGAGCAGATCAGCGTATTACTGAGTCTCGCCAGGTGGTAGAACTGGCTGTCAAGGAACACAAGGCAGAGATTCTGGCCCTGCAGCAAGCACTCAAGGAACAAAAACTCAAAGCAGAGAGCCTTTCTGATAAGGTAAGTAACTTTCAATCCTAGACTTTCATAATTAGATGAAATACTTTTCCACTGATATCACTTTTAGAAATGTGGCCTTGAGCAGCTTTTTTCAAGATGTTATAGAGACAAATTAAAAAGACTGGAAGGCATAGAATAGAATTCTATCTTCAAGCCAAAGACCTCAGATTTTCTTTCAAAAAGACTAAAGCAGACAGCAGCCTATGATGCCTGGAATGAAGTCCTTCAATAACTTGGTATCTGCATTTGAATGAGCCAAAATGTCTTTTGGCTGGTTTTCCCCCAGCAACCAAAGGCTAATTGTATCGTTTTTCTTCAGCATGTGCTTGGTGAAGTCGGATTTGAAGAGTGTGGAACTATATTTATTAGTGTTCAATGTTATTCTGACCCTCTTTCCCAGCTCAATGACCTGGAGAAGAAGCATGCCATGCTGGAGATGAACGCCCGCAGTTTACAGCAGAAGCTTGAGACAGAAAGGGAGCTCAAGCAGAGGCTTCTGGAGGAGGTAACCTTGGAGATTCATGCTAGAACTTCAGAAGGTTCCACATCTTGAGGAGGGGAGGTTGTGTGAATAAGAGTTACACATCCATCCTTCTATATAACTGGGGAGATTAATCAAGTTGGGGGAGTTGTTTTCACTGAAGTTTGCCGAGTGCGTGGCCATGTCAGGGAGCAGTAAAAGTGAGCTGCTCCTCAGGGGCAGGGCAGCTGGCAGCCAAGGGGGACAGCGTGCAGGCAAGGACAGGACCTTGCAGCCTGCAGCTGAGACCCACAGGACCTGAACAAGAGGAGCAGGGCAGATTTGCTGAAGCTATCAGTGGACATTATAGAAGCCTCTAGTCATGAGACACATCCTAGGCCAGGTCTGCAAGGCCAGGTCTGTTGTCCAGGCACAGCTCTGACCAGGTCAAGGGCAAGGACCATAGCTTACAACCAGCTCTAGAGCCAACATGCTGAGGGTACACACCTGGAGGCCACAGGTGAGGCTTCTCACAGCTCTTTTCATCATTAATTTTGGTCACAGGATTTGGATCCACACCTGCACAATATCAGGGAGTAATTGGCAGGCAACCAGTTCTGGGTGGTAAGGGAAGAGGCTCCAGAGGAGGATTTTGGGGGTGGTTATGGACAGTTAGGGGAATTAGAGCCTTTGGTATTCTTGGGGTACTGACAGATTGCCAACTCCTACGAAAAATTTCTGGCTCTTGCTTTGTTATAGGAGTATTCATGGTTTTCCTAGTCTGGGACCTTCTTGTCAAGAAAGTGTAAATCCTAAAAGAATTAGGAGCATTTTGTTATGTGCCCTCCTCTGGTGTTAATTGTAGACAAAGATGTAAACAGCTGGCCATTATTTTTCTTATCTCATGTCACAATGACTGTCCTGGTTTATAGTAAAGATTATAGTTTTAATTTATTTTTAAAAAGTACTGAGGTGGCTTCTGAGGGTTGTACAGAGAACATGAGAAAATGGTGTTGCTACAGATTAATATAAATACACAGAAATGCTTGTCTAGTCACAATGCATTCTGAAAGGAAAGGCATCTTCTAGAGTATTGTAATTTTCCCGCTTTTGAAGAATTGTGTGTTTATTTATAAGTTCTGCAATGATGATTATTTTACAAGGAGTGACAACATTTGATAGCTTTTACTTACAAACAAGAAGACAACAAACCCAAAACACTGGCCTTTGTTTTCCTTTTTACAGCAGGCAAAGCTGCAGCAGCAAATGGATCTGCAGAAGAATCACATCTTCCGCCTGACTCAAGGTCTACAAGAGGCTCTGGACCGAGCAGATCTTCTGAAGACTGAAAGAAGTGACCTGGAATATCAGCTGGAAAACATTCAGGTGAGGGTGAGGAAGCAGGGCAGTGCTCTACCTCATTCCCTGTGAGGCTTTAGGATGTGATTTACAGTTTCTGTGTGACACTTTCTTTGTGTTACTTTTTAGCTCTGTTTTGCTATCAAGTTATTTGTTTGTTTCTTCTGTTAAGATGAAATTTCTTGCATCTGTGTGTGATTCACAGGTTCTCTATTCCCATGAAAAAGTGAAAATGGAGGGCACTATTTCTCAGCAAACTAAACTCATTGATTTCCTGCAGGCAAAGATGGACCAACCAGCAAAAAAGAAAAAGGTGGGTGAAGAAGGTTTGAGAGGCATGGAATTAAACGGTTTTGTAATTAGTTATGTGCTGTGTATTCTTAATATTCTGTTTTATCTTTCTTTGTGTAACAAAATGTTGTCCTCATTTAAGACCATTCTGAGTTGGTGAACACAAACTTTACTATGCAGAATGTATTCTTTGTGGCTTTTCTGGTATTTTGTTATTCCTACAACACTTAGGTTACAACCCAGCAGCTACACCTCAGTGAGGCTGTGGGAATACAGAATTTTAACCATGTTTTTTTTTAATGCTAAGTATGTATATGTGTATGAACCTATTGTGTATCAAGAGTGGTTGTCCTGTAGTCACAGCATAGGACTGATCAGTCAGGCAATGTGACTTGTGTCACATCTTTTTCATAAGCTGTTCTGTCATTTTGAATGAAGTAATTTAATTTTAACCACGTATTTTGAGATCCTCTGTTTAGATGCTTTCGGAAACTCCAGGTGTGAGTACTAACAGGTAATGTACGTTCCTCTTTAAATTAATCCATATCTTGACATTTTTCTCTCCAGTGCCAATATGAACTAAAAATCCATCCTTACACATAACAGAATTGCCATTAGGCCCTCTGGCCGGACTGCCACTAGCTAGTGTCACTTTGCCTAGTTTAAGCCATCTCTTGCTAGGAGTTAGGAGTTGTCTGTGTGTTTCTGTTGCTAGGGCCTGTTTAGTCGGCGGAAAGAGGACCCTTCTTTACCCACACAGGTTCCCCTGCAATACAATGAGCTGAAAGTGGCACTGGAGAAGGAGAAGGCTCGTTCTGCTGAGCTGGAGGAGGCTCTACAGAAAACACGCATTGAACTCAGATCTGCTCGTGAAGAAGGTAGGGGCTAACAGAGAAGGTGAATCTGGAAGGAGGCACGCGCTTTTGGTCTGAAAACGTGCCTTTAATTGTGTGCCACTCTAGCAATAACATATGTTGTTTAATTATTACCACTGCTGTGCAGTTACAATAAAGCTACACGTGATTCTGTGGGCTGTAACTGCACCCTGGTCGCGCAGAGCCCTGCTAGGAACCAGAGTGCCACATTGGTCGTGTTAACCAGGGACATTTGTTTTTGTCTGTAGCTGCTCATCGGAAAATATCCGACCACCCTCACCCCTCCACCCCGGCCACAGCCAGGCAGCAGATCATCATGTCTGCCATAGTGCGCTCCCCGGAGCACCAGCCCACGCCCATCAGCCTGCTGGCTCCACCCTCCAGCCGCAGGAAGGAATCCTCCACACCAGAGGGTAGGCTCCTGCTCAGCTCCTAGTTTTCTACCTCTGTCAATGCCATCTCTTTGTTGATTTAGTTTTTACCCTGCTGATGAGTTTTGTCCCTTGCAGAGTACAGCCGGCGCCTGAAGGAGCGAATGCACCACAACATCCCCCATCGCTTCAACGTGGGGCTCAACATGAGGGCCACCAAGTGTGCCGTGTGCCTGGACACGGTGCACTTCGGCAGGCAGGCCTCCAAGTGTCTGGGTAAGGGCAACACACAGCACAGCTCGGGGTGGGGGAAAAGGCAGCAGCCATCTAAAACAGGGAAAGAAACGACCAAGTGTGAAGACTCTGAATCGACTTGGTGCAAACATTCAGAAAACATCTGGCGGTTTGGAGTGGAAGGGGAACCTTGGAGAAGCTGGGATTTGTGTGTTAGAAGCTGAGGCAGCTGTGTCATGATTATTATTTTTTTTTTTTTGTCATTTAACAGAAGTTTTTCCCTGTCCTCTTGTCAGAATGCCAGGTGATGTGTCACCCAAAATGCTCGACTTGCTTGCCAGCTACTTGTGGGCTGCCAGCAGAATATGCCACGCACTTCTCGGAAGCGTTCTGCCGGGATAAGATGAATTCCCCTGGCCTGCAGCTGAAGGAGCCAAGCACTAGTTTGCGTCTTGAAGGGTGGATGAAAGTGCCAAGGTATAAACAGGAATCTTGTTGCCGTGTCAGGTGCTGAAATATTTGGCCTTATATTAGCCTGGCTCTTACAATGAGATAATTGGTACAGCCCTATTACGTGGGCATTACAATTACCACCACTATAATTACAATTGCTACCACTGAAATTTCTCTTTTATAGGAGTTGCATGTTTGCTTTATGTGGGATCCAAGCAGAAAGTCCAACATGGCTTTGTGCTTATTTTCCTCAGGAATAATAAACGTGGGCAACAGGGCTGGGACAGGAAGTATATTGTCCTGGAAGGAACCAAAGTGCTCATTTACGATGCAGAAGCAAGAGAAGGTAACTTAGAATTTCTAGCAAGAACATATTTTTTTAACCTTCAGATATTGTTTGATGGGTTGAGAGGCTTAAAGATTATTACTATTTACTATGGCTGTACCAAATTTTAGCTGAATCTTCAGTGATAAGGCAACATTGATTTTTTTCTACACCCTTAGCCATTTTATTGGCTGGCATATCATAATAATCCAGCTGTGAAAACATCCAGTGTGCATCCACTTCCTTCTGCTATCACAGTTATTTTCTTGCTACCCGTTTCTCCGTTCCTAATCTGTCTCCCCATTCTCCTGCAGCTGGACAGAGGCCTCTGGAGGAATTTGAGCTCTGCCTTCCTGATGGTGATGTAACTGTTCATGGAGCTGTAGGAGCTACTGAGCTTACCAATACAGCAAAGACAGGTGAGAATCTTACATAGATGAGGTCAAATGGATATCATCTGGCTTGCCATCAGTTAGCCTTGTTTGGCTGAACAGAATTTTCTCCCTCGAGCTTTCATTGTGTAACGCTGTAATTTACCTCCATCTGAATTAGGGGAGTAGCTCAGCACTCCAGATCTAGTTACACCCAGGCTGTTGCTTCTGTCGTGGTAGAACTGTGGTTAATATAATCATCAACCAAAATGGAAGTAAATTTTAAGAGATTTGTAGCATAAACACTCGGTTTATTTAAATTTCTTCTCTATTAACTGTGATGTGTCATAACTCCTGCCACCATTGTGCTCTGACCACAAAGCCATTAACTTAGAAATGCTGTGGGGTGTATACAGTATCTTATTATGAAAAAATGTTGATATGTTGATTTGTATGTACTGAATAGAACTGATGGATAAGATTCTGTATGTCTTGACTGTTACATTAAAGGATACAGACTGTTAAAAACAAAGGTTTCCATAACCAGTTTTTACAGATTTTTCTTAATCAGTACAGGGAAAATTTTAGTCAAGTGGCTGGTTTTGTTTTGGTTTTGTTTTGGGGTTTTTTTTCCACAATGGAATTTCTTTCTCTTTTGAATAAAAAGCAAGAAATTATTTTTGTTGAGTTAAAGACAGCCTTGTATGTATGGATTGCATACATCCAGCTAATATTTAGGTGAAAGTAGCTAGCCTGTGCAGGACCTGTAAAGGAGAAACCAATGTGTAAATTGCCATGGTACGTCATGATAAATACAACTTCTCTCCAATGAGGCTGAAAGGTGTTGATTTTAAGTCCACTGACAATATTCCAAAAACTAATCTAAGTCTTATTCTATCTATATAACATCTCAGATGTGCCATATATCCTAAAATTGGAGTCTCATCCACACACCACTTGCTGGCCTGGTAGAACACTCTACCTGTTAGCACCCAGCTTCCCTGACAAACAGCGCTGGGTCACAGCACTGGAATCAATAGTGGCAGGTGGGAGAGTTTCCAGAGAAAAAGCTGAGGCTGATGCTGTGAGTATAAAAGTTTCATTTAATAATAAAATATTCTGGGAGGGAGCAGAGTTTTGAAAAATATTTTTTCAGTATTTGACATACTGAGGTTTAACTGAAGGTAAGTTATTGCTTCTGCCTTATGATTTGAGCACCAGGAGCCAGTTCACTGTGGGACTGATGCTGTGTATTACAATACCCTTCTCTAGGCTTGGGGAGTGTAGTAAGGGAATCCCAAAATATCTCTGCAATTCCAGCAGAGGAAGGAAGAGCAGTTAGGACATGGTTTAAATCCAGTCTCATAAGGTACCACATGGAATGAGCAAACCTTAAAAGAAGCAAAAACTCCCTTCCCTTCCATTTTTAGAGAGTCAGAGATTTTTGCTGGGGGGAGGTGTGTGTGGGTATGTACTTTTTAGTTTAAGTTTCATTCTTAATAAAAGGTTAAACAGATTTGTTTAGATTTTGGATACCCTTTCTCACACTCTTACACTGATAACTTTTTCTGGTAAAGGGAGATTGGACTCTGTGGCTTTGCATAAGAGAATGTTAGCTCTGGAGGTAGGGAATATCTGACTGCAGGAAATACTCCTTTTCTTCTCAGGCTTATATCTTCATCTTCTGTATCATATTTTCTCAGGCTTTTGTCTCTGAGAAAAATACATACTCCCACCATCATTTATACTTTTCTTTAATCCTTCCCCTTGGAAAGTTCCACTGCTCTGTTGTAGGAGGTTGGGGAAAGTGGAAAGGATAGAGACAACAATGGGTTCTGTCTGAATTTAGGGTAATTCTGATCAGTTTGCCTTACTGTGTCTAAGGTAGATAAAAGTTTACTAATTCTTTTGTAGGAGGCATCCCTGCAACTTTTAGCTTTCTGAGAAAAAGAAATCTGTGCCAAGCTCTTTGCCTATCTGAAATGATGACCATACATTGTTAAAATACTCACAGATAGAGAGATGAAGATTAACTCAACAAGAAAAAAAATATTTTTGTCATTTGCAGAAACTGCTGGGGAACTCCCTGCTGAAGCTGGAGGGTGAAGACCGTTTGGATATAAATTGCACAATGCCCTTCAGTGACCAGGTAATGGTCATGTGCACTTGGGTTTTTCTCAGTGGTGGATAATTGATTCAGGGAAACGGTATCTTGATTGCAATATGTGTAATTATGCAGTTGCTTGTGGGTTTGATTTTTCTCTTCACTGATAAAGAGTATCACCCAAGTTGCTGTTGGAGCATTCCTTGTTCTCCTCACGTAGTGCTATTTTTTCCCCTGTTGTAGGTAGTACTGGTGGGTGCAGAAGAAGGTCTCTATGCCCTGAATGTACTGAAGAATTCCTTAACACACATCCCAGGAATGGGAGCTGTCTTCCAAATTCACCTCATCAAGGATCTGGAGAAGCTACTCATGATAGCAGGTACAGGGCTGGTGTTCCCACTGGCCCCACAGTGGCTTTGTGCTGCCAGGTCCTGCTTGCCTTTGGATTTGTTCCAGCCTTTTGTCTGGCTTTTTATCAGCAAATTGGCAGGAATGACTTGCTGTGGTTAGCACAGTCTTGTCTGAGGCTGGCTGGTAAGGGATTATGTGAATGAGCACTCAGTTAAACCTTCACGAGGAACTGATTTCAGAGCTGAGGGAGGGAAGAACCAGAGACAAAACATTTCCAGGTTAGAGGTCATTTGAATGTGTTTTGAAAGTTGAGCTTGATCATTTGAAAGTGCTGAGCTAATCAATGAACATCTCTTCCTAATTATTGCATAACCTTTTTTATGTAATTAACTACTTGAGGGTCACTATGTGATCACTGGGGCATAGGGCCAAATCTTATCCTCTCTTGCCCTGTAACAAAGCTGGGACTCCTGTCATGATTTAAGATTTCTTTATGAAAGGAACACCAGCTTTAATCTCTCCATCTGTGGTTTTCCAGAGATAATCCTTCCCACACGGATGTAGGCATGCTGAACATTAGGGTGTATCTTCATCTGAAAGCCCAAATTATCAAGTTTCTATATGACATTTGTAGGGAATGAAAAACAAATTCTCTCTCTTGTTCTGCAAGTTTTGTGGTTTTTTTCCTGGGAAGGGTTTAAGATATCCATGGTTTATTTGTGTCAGGGTAGTAGAGAACAAAGCAAACCTCACGCATAATGAGAAGGCTGTGTTAGTCTGTCACTGGACTGCTGAGAGGAATTGGCCTTGGGCTGTAATGCAATTCATTAGGGCAGTTCTTGGAAATCCCTTGCCGGTTCTGTTGGCACAGAGTGATTAAAACATCTTGTACTTGAAGAAGTTCTGAAGGGCAAAATAAAACTTCTTGGCTAATTTTGAATAGTGCCTTAATGAGGCCACAATTACTGTGTTCTGCTAGACTTCAGAAACACTAATAATCCACGCAGGGAACAGTTGTTTTCCTGGTGGATTTACTGCCTGTTGTAGGGTTGGATTTTTTTAAGTTTTCTGTATCAGCTGGAATAGGAATAATATGGGATGAATTCTACATGGTACCTTGTGACTGTTTCCACAGTAACAGCTTGTAACAATGAGCTGCTGCTTAGGTATGACTTCTGTAGAGAATAGGGAGTTCTCCCGTGATGAAATGCAACATTTTTTTGTTTCCAGGAGAAGAAAGGGCTCTGTGTCTTGTTGATGTAAAGAAAGTGAAGCAGTCTCTAGCCCAGTCTCACCTCCCAGCCCAGCCTGATGTCTCACCAAATGTCTTTGAGGCTGTCAAAGGATGTCATCTTTTTGCTGCTGGCAAAGTAAGTTACAGATCCCTTGTGCCCCCAGACCATCCCTTAGACTGCTCTGAGTTTAATATTAACAACTCAGCATCTTTATTCCACTTGCAACACATCCAAGGTCTATATTCTTGCTCTGAATATTTTTCTTCAAATAAGAAGAATGTATAGACTGAAGAGAGGCTGAGCTGGAGACAGAACAGGGGATTTGCAGCGAATGTGGATCAATTCAGTCAGGATGCCATGATGGTATAGCTGAAACTGCTAGAAAGTAAGAAATCCAGCATAGCATGGTACTACTGCCTCCTCACTATTGACAACAATTTTGAAATTTTTAATGAGTGAATTCTGCCCAATCTTTGTTCTTCAATGCCATGCTTCCAGGGTAGCAAATTTCCTTAGGTGCTTGTGTCACTTTAATTCTAGACATTTGAACAGATCACTGGTTTTAGTATGGAGCATTTAACCACAACAGAAATTCTCATTAACAGCTATTTCTGTGGACTACTTTGGTAACAAACTGAATGCTATTCATTTCAAAGTGATGCTTATGATAAGTTTCAGGGGTTAAAATGTAGACCTAACCTATTTCAATTTGTCAATCCCTTTCTGTGGAAAACCTTCTCATTTTTTTTAACGTCTTTCAAGCATAAAAGAAATCCTAGAAGCCATTTAAATTCATGTTCTTTTTTGAGAATGTGAAGAGGCTTTTCATTATTTCATGAATTCACAATAATTACCCTATTAATAAAATGTACTTGCTTATCTCTGCAAAGTTCTTTTTGTGGCAAGGGGTTCTCGGATCCGTTTCACACGCTCAGCAATAGAATTTATTTTCTTGCCATCCTGAACTATGCTTGTTATCTTCCTTACAGGTTGAGAACAGTCTTTGTATCTGTGCAGCCATGCCCAATAAAGTGGTGGTTCTGCGATACAACGAGAGCTTGAGCAAGTTCTGTATCAGAAAGGTGAGTTTAATAACTCCCTGCTGTAGTTGAGGTTAATTCACATAGTGCTCTAAGCCTTTGCTTTGAAGCAAACATCTAAAACCTTTCTGTGTGCATGAGAAAATTTGTTTGCCAGCTAAAATGATAACAAATTGCACCGTGCACTGACTCAAAGTGGAGTAGGCAGCAATTTCCTTTAATAAGAGTTGGCATTTTTGGAGAGAATCAGAACAGAACTGTGATTTTTTGAGATATGGGACTGAGCTGTAATCGTACCCTCAGGGATCTCTCCTCAGGACAAAAACTTTAAACGCCACCTGCCTTAAAACAGGCTGGCACCCAGAAACTCATGTCCTCTCCTATTCACAAATTAAAGAATGTCTCAGTCAGACTACACCTCCCTGGGAGGTTCTGCAGGTGACTTTGCAGGCACCAGTTCATTCCCCAGTGTGAGGCTGTTATCCCTGAGTGCCCCATGGGCACTGCTGGAGGGAAGCAGTGGGCACAGTCATGCAGATCTGGCCTCCTCAGGAGGAAAGGCATGAATGGTGGAGATCTGGGCACAAACAACGCGGTGCCAGCACACCTGGAATGTCTACAAGCACTGCAGCTGATACCGACTCCTGCTCACAGCAGGGAACACTGAGGTCTACAGCCCTTCCTCTGACAAGGGCTTACATGCACAGCATGCAAAGGCATGTTTTAGAGGGCAGGTTTTCCTTATCTCTGCTAATCCAGACAACTGAATTTAGATCCTAACAAGATGGCAGCAAGCCCAGAAAGTGCTTTTCTTTTCTGCCAAGTAAATTTCCAGATAAAGTAGGATTTATGCAAGGAATCTTGTCCTCAGAAGATCTGGGGATCTGTGTGTTGTGTCAGAGCTATCCCAGCTCTTCAGTCACAAGGCAGGTCCTGGTGGACATCTCTCTGTCATGTACAAAGAAGGAAGGAAGGAAGATTGGCTGTTACCTACTGTAAACAGGGAGCTGCTCACTACTGCTCCAGAAAACTGAGCTGCAGAGCAGAAGAACATCTTCCAGAACAGTATATTCTTCCAAAAGGAAGAGGATCTCCCTCAAGGCGAGCCGATATGCAAGTCTACATTCAACCATCACCTCCAACAAAACAAAACTTCCTTCTAGCAAGAGTTTTTGTCCACATTCTTTTAAGAGAATGTTAGGATCTTTGAGGTTGCCACCTCTCCTTTTTGTAAAGATAAATGTAGCAAAGTACAACTTCCCAGACTCCATGTTATCTGTAAGCTGGTGCAGGGGACTAATATCTGTCCATACTGTCCTTTTTTCCAGGAGATTGAAACCTCTGAGCCTTGCAGCTGCATCCATTTGACCACTTACAGCATCATCATTGGAACCAACAAGTTCTATGAAATTGAGATGAAGCAGTACACACTGGAGGGTAGGAGATAATTCCTGAGAAATGCTCCAAGTGGCCCCACAGGTTCTTTTGTAGGGCTTTTCAAAAGCAGTTCAGGAAAATAAGTTGGTGCAAATCAAAGTGGTTTTCTCCATTCTCCTTGCAGAGTTTTTGGATAAAAATGACCACACTTTGGCCTCTGCTGTGTTTGCTGCTTCCACCAACAGTTTCCCAGTCAGTATCATCCAAGTGAACCCAGCAGGGCAGAGGGAGGAGTATCTGCTGTGTTTCCATGGTAAGTGGTGGAGGTTGTGCAGATGTTGCACTACTCCTGTTCTCTGAGCTGCAGAAGGTGCCCAAATGCTGTTGAATTTTGGACAACCTGCTTTGGCTTAAAAGTTCTCCATGCTTGGTGGATCAATTGTTGCACGTAGATATCTGTGCCTCAGGGAAGGACTGCAGGCAATGTGTTAAGTGCAAACAGGTGTTTGATTACCCTGATAAGATGTTCAGGGGCTCTCAGACCTTGGGCTTTGTCTGGTTTCCATGCAGACACAGGAGACTTTTTAACCTTCTGGTGATTAAATAAGAGAGGGTGTTATTTTTTTGTACAGCTGCTTTTGTTACCCTGTTGTATACTGTCATGGGAGTGCACCAACCTTCTAAAGCCCTCTAGCAGTAATTTTGGGTGAGTAATGGTGGGAATCTCATCACCTTCCCAACTGTAGATTAAATAATGACCTTTGTTTAGCTGGAACAAAGAGACATGGAATTGCAGCACCTTTTGGCTTGGCAGTATTCCTATAGCTAACCAATTCCATGGCATTTAGGGTATTTCATGGCAATCTGGGATTTGCAAAATGTCCCTGATAAAAAGCCTGGGAACAACTGCCTTTGTCCCTTCAGAAATAAATGAATAAAATTCAGGCAGATGCTCGTGACGTGGTGTGACTTCTCTTGGCAGAGTTTGGTGTCTTTGTGGATTCCTATGGAAGACGCAGTAGGACAGACGACCTGAAATGGAACCGCTTGCCCTTAGCTTTTGGTAAGTGTTGAGGGACAATCCCTTGGATTATGGAAATTACTGAAACCAGGAAGCATCCTTGTGGAATGGGTACTCTGCACTCAGCCCTTCTGTCTCCTTTTCCCTTCCCAATTCTTACAGAAACTGTGGAGCTTATTCCCATGACGTAAGCTTATCATAAATTCAGATGGCAAACACTCTGAAATATAAGCAATTTAAAGAAAACTAAACTGAAGTTCCATTTCCTTAACGTTCCTGGTCTGACACTGATTGAACTGGCTAGTGGAATTTTTAACAGTGCTCTAAGTTTCTGAAATAGTGAAGAATATAGGAGCATGGCTCCCTCAGGCCTTTTGCACTGCCTAATGGGATTTTGTTCAGATAATAGTCCAGCTTTAATGGCTTTTTCATGATACTTTGGTTAGTAAAGTCCTTGAGACACAGTTTCAAAGCAACGATTCTTTAAGCTTGCATCTCCCCCTTTACTGATGGTGTCTGTGTCATTACATAAAATATGTACTTCCTTAGTTTTCCCACAGGGCTGTCAGCCTCTTGTGCTTGTTGTTGTGTTTTAGAAGTTTTTAATAGAGAATGTATTTTGTGTTTTTTCCTGCCTTTGCACTGCTCCTCCAGCCTACAGGGAGCCCTATCTGTTCGTGACCCACTTCAATTCCCTTGAAGTGATCGAGATTCAGGCACGAGCTTCTCTAGGGTAAGTTGTTCTCTTTCCATTCCTTTGAACAGCCTGCTTTGCAGGAATATGTGGACTTGCCTGTAAAAGGTACCGTGCTGCCACTGTAAAGACTTTTTCCTGCAATTTTCCCCAGAACTCCGGCACGGGCCCACTTGGAGATCCCAAACCCGCGGTACCTCGGGCCTGCAATCTCCTCGGGAGCGATCTACTTGGCCTCCTCCTACCAAGACAAGCTAAGGGTGATCTGCTGTAAGGGCAATCTGGTGAAGGAGACCAACAACGAGCAGCAGCAGCAGCAGCAGCACCACAGAGGCTCCTCTGCCACGCGCAGGTACGGGGACGTCGGGGTGTCACAGTCCCTGGGTGCCTCAGGAGCAAACTTCCCTCCTGACACCTTTTCCCCTGGTGTGGTGGGATCAGGCCCTTGTTCTGTTCTTAGAGGCTGGTGACAGTCAGTTACTGTAATGCTGGAATAGAGTCACTAATGGCTTAACATCCACAAGGAAACAAACATCAGCTCTAGGAAGATGTGGATAATCTCCACAAATGCTTTGTGACCTTGTGCTGGTTTGCTTTGATGTTGTGATAGAGTTCTGGCTTCAAAGCCTTTTGAGCTCAGATATTGTTGATATGACACTAAACACGGCTTGGCTGTAACAAGCTGTAAAGCAAGAGCCCCTTCTATCAAATAATGTGTCTGCCTTAGGCAGATAGTGCTGGGAAGTTGTGATGTGATACACAGGTAATTAAATACCGGGGCTGATGGTGCCACTGTGTGCCCAGGACACCGAGAAATTGAGGCTTGTAGTTCATCCCAGCCTGGCCTGAACATCCCTGAGCTACAGAAAATTGTGTGAAAACACATCTATCAAATTTTAGTGTATTGTTATATGGAAAAGCTTATGGCTGGAGCGTATGGAAAGGTGTTGTTCTCTGGCCTGTTCTGTACACATGACTTAAACTGGCAGTTCATTAAGGCACTTTGCCAGCGTGGCTCATGTGATGGATACTCCAGCTACCAAAATACCTCTGCATTTTCCATCTTGGCTCAGGGAGGGGCTGATGCTTCTCACCTGAACGCTGCTGGGTGCTGGGGGAAAAGTTACATTTTTTGCTAAAAGAAAACGTAACGGGAGGTTTTTGTCACTCAGCGGTTCGCGTCAATTATTTTTGAATGACAGCAGCCCGAACAAGAGAGGCCCTCCCACGTACAACGAGCACATCACCAAGCGCGTGGCCTCCAGCCCAGGGCCCCCGGAAGGGCCCGGCCACCCCCGGGAGCCCAGCACACCTCACCGGTACCGCGAGGGCCGCGCGGAGCTGCGCAGGGACAAGTCCCCGGGGCGGCCTCTGGAGAGGGAGAAATCCCCGGGGCGGCTGCTGAGCACCCGCAGGGAGCGCTCCCCAGGACGACTCTTCGAGGACAGCAGCCGAGGCAGGGTGCCTGTGAGCGGGACCAGAACTCCCCTTGCTCAAGTCAATAAGGTAAGTCAGGAGCCTGCAGAATGCGTCTGTTCTCAGGAAAAGGCTTGTAAGGAAGGGCTGCCGGCACTGGACAGCACAAGAGCAGGTCAAATCTCACTCCCCTGCTCCTCAAATTCTGTTGGAACAGAGCCCACATGGTGTCACGCACTGGCCCTGTGACCACTTGCCCTGGGCTGATGCTGGCGCTGCAAAAGCTGCTTGACACTAGGTTGGGCTGAAAGCAAAGGTGCATTTACTAGCAAGTGATAGAGGATTTGAAGGGGAATAATGTCTGGAGCAGGGAATGGGGGAGCCCGCTGTGCTCAGAGTGATGTGACAGTGCCTGCCTTTGTCAGTGTTTTTGGGTGACAGGAGCCCTGGCTCTGTGGGAGCAGCAGGTGATGTACTGCTCCCAGCACCTCTTGCCTGGAAGAGAAATACCCGTGGCTTGTAACTTGTCCTTTTATTTCCCTGCCAGGTCTGGGACCAGTCTTCAGTGTAAGTCTCAGCTGGACAAAGTTACTCATCTTGACCTGCAGGAAAAAAAGGAAATATACTGAGTATATGCACTCCATCTGTCTGCAGCCCAGTTCCCAAACAGCATTCCTGGGCCAAAGCTCGCTCCGCAGCGGGAGCCGTGACGCTTTCCAAGACCGTTCGCAGCTCAGTTAACTTCTCTGCACTTTCCTGCACTCCTGTTTTTGCACTTTGTACTACTGTTACTCTTTCAAGCAGTTCATGAACTTTTTGTATCCACTTTAGTCCCTAGTAGTTCATCCAGGAAATGGGACTCGTGTCCTACCCCAGGTCATCACTGTGGTTAGCACCCCTTAAACAGAGAGTTGGTCATAGTGCTGAGACGTGCTGGGAGCCCCTGATGGCCTGGAAACAGAAGGGCCAAGGTGAGTGAGTCTTTCAATAGGAGCTGTGGTTGGATGTTCTCCACAGAACACATGAAAAATTTCTTCTGATTAGCCTGTTCACCTGCCACTTCTGAAAGTTATTTTGTTCTCACTAAAATCGCTTTAGAGCAGCTCTGATGGGGAGGGAAGAACCCTGCTTTAACCACCCCCCTACCCGGCCCTGAGACAAAGTGCATTACCTATAAGCTACTGGGTTGTAAGACTTTATCCAGGTCTTCTGCATGACAGTTCACTGCATGCTGCTGCACCATCACTGGCTCTCTCCTTTTAGGTTGCTTTGCTGAGTAGTGTATTGTACCTCACTTGTAAATTAACTGAAACCTTTAGATTACGCTGCAAAATAGCCGTTAATTACTCTGGAAATTTGGCACCGAAGAGTTAACGAGCCTTATTCTATGACAAGAATTACAGTCACACTTGTGTTCTCCTCTCAGCACTGGACATGGTCTCTGCAGCAATGAGTCCTGCCAGCCCCAGCTCCCCAGGGGGAGCAGCCCGGGCTGGCTCCTCCCGTGAGCTGTAGCTTGTCCTGCGATCAGATGCGGTGTCTTGGCACAGGACACCCACAGGGAGCAGCTTTGGCAGTTGCTGACACACCTTCGCTTCCCCGTGTGTGACCTCGAGCCTTTTACTGCTTCCTATTCTCTTTTGCTGTGAACGTGGAGCAGAGAGCAAATGATTTTCAAAGCAGGTTTTGACCATTCACTCTGCAATAGCAACATTCTAAGTGAACAACCACGTTCTTTACAACTGGAAAGAGCAAAACTGCATCCAATCTTCCCTTGGAGCCACACTTAAACTTCTGCTAGTCCCTTGCAAGCCTGTGCTAACCTATTCTAGAAACCCATCAAAATTCCAATGCCTTGTCAATGTCCTTTGGCGAGTTTCATGAATATTGTATTCTGTTCTCTTGTCTGTTGGGTTATTTTCAGTCAGATGATTTGGCAGGAAATTTGCTGAAAGTTTTTTGTCTCCTGGTCTGAATATTTTGAAAGGTCACTGAGATCAGTCTTTAAATCTTTGCATCTCATGGAAGACCTTCAAGACCTCAGAAATGGGCTTGTTGAGTCCTGAAAGTGTATACCTTGTGTCTTGTTTGTGAAATGCTTCCTGCTATAGAAATAGCTCAAAGGACTGTACATATTTACAAGATACTTTATATTCGTAACAAAAGGGAATTGAATTGGTTTCTACTTTTTTATTGTAAACTGTGCGTTTTTCAACACTAGCTTTTTGTTTTACTGGTGGTTGTGGACAGCCATCTTCAGACACTGGAGGGGCCTTGCCTCAGTCCTCCTCACTCCCATGAAGAAATATTGTAACATTAAATTGCAACTGAAGCTTGTTAGCATAAATGAGGTTTTAGGTCTCTAAAAGTACAGGATTTTTCTTCATTACCTTTTTATTATTGACAAGGGAGGGAACCAGAGGGACAGTTCGAAGCTCCACCTGGAAAGTATTGAACTTTGTTGTTGAACAATAACCAAATAAAACAAATAACTATCTTGACTGGCATGGTGAAATGACGGCTTCCTTCTCGCTGGAGTGCCCCTGCCCCTCCAGCCCCACACCTGGCTCTGGGGCTGGGGAATCCTAGGTGTCACAGCTGAGCCAAGAGCAAGCCCTGGCAGTATTTAGCATTTAATACTCGTCATTCCCTGAACAGTAGCCTAAGTGGCTTCACAACCCCCAAGCATGTTCACCTAGGTGGATTTATCCAGGTACTCCACCAGAGCAGCAGTCAGCTGCAAGCACCTACAGCTCAATCCTGCCTCACCCGTGGGATGGGCAGAGGTGAAGAACCTGGGAGTACCTGGAAGAAGAGTCTTGCCCTGGTAAATGAACGCACACATCTTGAGCTGGAAAAAAAGACATCTTAATTAACAACAGGGTGGTCTAATGACAGGTTTGGGACTTATCCCAGCAGTGTACTGGGAGCAAAGCGGAGGGAGGCAGTTCCTCATCCCACTGCTGTAAACATGCTGGTGCTTTAAGGCCTAATAGCTGCAACTTTAAAAAAAGACCATTCACAAATCCAGTCAGATTGAGTACAACCTGCAGTTACTGTACAGCTCAACTTACACCTGCTGGGAAAACTTGCTAGATCAGACTTAAATGTAAATACATCTATTTTTAACTGAACTAGTTTTTACAGGGTCTGAAGTATTCTTTCACAGGAAGAGGTTTTTAATATTCACACTGCTGCCTACAGTAACTTAATTTGTCCTCCTACTGTTCAGTGTTTTTGGTTCCGTGCACATACCCACCCCCTCAGCCCCGAGAAAGGGCTTGTTGGAGGCTGTGGGGGTGGGTTACCAATGGCTCCTCTTACGTTTTGGTCTACATGACATTCTCCACAACAATGCTCTCCATCAACCCCGAGCTGCTTGATTTTATCTATTGTGCCTACTATGATGTATATGATGAAATGCTGACTTGTTCAATGTTCATTTCTTTTACTGTGCACAAACGATACTTATTTAAAGCTCATTGTTGCAGTCCTATGATGCATGATCCGAATTGTAACAAAACTAAATTAATCCAGAAACTGGTGGAGTAAAAAAAAAAATAATTATTTATTGAGCTTTTTGATTCCCAAGAATCCTGCACAAATCCGTGTCAGCTTGACCCCAACATGCTGTGCTGAAATTCAGGGGGTTGGGGAGGGCAGGGAGCTCTTGTTATTCCTGTACTGGTTTACTCCAGGGTCCCCAAAAGTGACTGTAACAAAAGTGTCTGCATCTACCTTTAAAAAATGTGCTCTCCTAGCAACAGCCAAGAATAAACATAACAGCACAGACTGTGAGCTGTGGGTGGGGAATGTAAGTGAGCTAATAAATCCAAATCTTGATCCAGCTTTTGCCTTTGGAGGGATTTGATTCATCCCATTGCAATAAGGGAACACAGAGTGATTAATCTAGTTCATTCACCTGTCAAGCAGAGAACGACCTAGCAAAAACCCCCAAGAGAACACCCCAAAACCCACCCCCAGCAAAAACCACACCAACCAGCTTACCTCTTCATCCACCCTCCTGCTGGAGAGAAGGGTTTGGGGGGCTGAGGGTGGCAGTGGCTTACCTGAGGAAATTTGAGGCTCCTGGGACTGTCAGTTGAGGCCACAGGTGCCAGGGAACAAACTCACCTCCCTTACCTGCTGCTCGTGGCTGGGGAGGCCTGGGGGCAGCTGGCCTTGGTCACCTGTGGGCAGGGAAGGGTCACTCCTGCAGCCCCTCACACAGCCTGGGCCCCTCACCCTGGGCTCCCTCCCAGCTCTCACAACTTTTTGGGGCTGTGAAGGCTGATGGTGCAGTGGCAGCTGCAGTCCCTGTACTGAGCCCTCTGCCAGCTGAGACAGGGCCAGGGGCTACAAACCAAAAATCAAAGTTAAAACCCTCAAGCTTTCTCCACAGTAATCGTTCCTGTGCTGTGGTTCCACCATACCTGACGCACGTGGAGTGCTCTGCAGGTACCAGCGCTGACCACACATCCCAAAGCTTGGCATTCCCTGGAGCTACTGGACACTGCAGAGGCACAGCCTGTCCCCTCACAGCTGGACCTGCGTGAGCCTCGGACCCCAGAGAGTCACCCTGGTGAGGACAAAAACTTGGGGAAAAAGGTCTGCTTGAAGTGGCTGCTGGAACAAAGAGAAGCTGACAGGAGGCTTAAGGCCCATCCCAAGTTTTCCAGCTCTGTTGCTGGAGCTTTTAAATAATTGGCCTCTTGTCCTTCCTCCAAAGTTTACGTCACAAGTAAACGTGAACACCTCGGTCTTCTTCACTGAGTGCAAGAAGAGAAAGTGTTCCAATCTGCATCACTGAATGAAAAGCCTGTACAACCCACCAAGGCATAAAACTGCAATCAGGAAATCACATGTAATAACAAAATATCTCCCTGAAGGCGAGGTTACCACAGGTGGGAAGGGTAATAACAAGACAAATCACCCACTGCTCTTGAAAATGTTTTATTTGTTTCTAAAGAGATTGAAAACAAGCAATTCTGTAGTTCAGAATACCAAATACTATCCATAGCACAGAATGAAGAGAGTTTTCAGAGAAAACCATTGCACTAGACCCAGATCTACTCAGCTACTGAAGATATTGCAGCAAGGCTGGTGAACAGACCCCAGGATGGCAAAGCACCCTCCCACTGTGGCTCGCTCCCCTCCACGCTGGCTGCTGCAGCTCTGCCCCACTGAGACTCCTCACAGACTTGTGCAAAGTGCTTTCCCCCACAGTGGGACAGGGCTGGTTAGCATTGGCACAGTCACGGTGCCCCAGGCACCAACACAAGCCAGGGAAGGGCCCCTCCTGCGCTGGCTCCTCCCGGCAGGCCCGGGGCACACTGGCAGCAGGTTTGCATTACTGTTGCGTTTGTTTTGGGATAAAACAGGCTGTCAACACCAAGGACAGGCAGCCTGGCATTACTGTAATCACTTAGAAAACAGAATAAAAAGTTGCCCAGCTCCAGCCCTGGGCACAGAGGGCTGCTGCATCCAGCACTCTGCAGCTGCTGACACTGAGGGGTAAGTTTGGCCACTGGACACAGGAGACTTACAGTCACCTTCAGGCTGTTACTGAGGAACTCATCCCTAAACTGAATCCACCCATTTCCTTCCAGCCACCTATCCCAGCTTAAGGAAGTCCTCATCAGTGACAGCAAGAGAAACCAGTTTCCAAAAGCAGATTACTGCAAGACACATTTACGATTTACAGAAAAATCCAACCATTAAAAACAATTGTCTTTACCAGAAATTCCACAGGGGAAAATATGTATTTCAGTTCTCATGAAGAGAAAAAACTACAGAGCTATTCACAGTAGAAACAGTGCACCCCACTCTACCGTAAAATAATAACGTGCTTGTAGTGATTATGTTGCTGATTTTGCCCAGAAAAGGCTGCTACAATATGATCATCAATAGTCACACTTACTTCAGCCAGGCAAATTTGGATCTTGCTACTGAAATGTTTGGTGAGCAAGGGAAGCAGCTGTAACAAGCTTGCTTTTGCTGAGTGTTATGGTCAAATTAGATTCCCCAAGAATCCTGAACTTTCTAGACTTTGGGTTGGCAGACTCCCAGTCTGCCTCGCTGCTTAAGCTCTTTGATCTTTTGCTGCCCTCACATTATTCAGTCTAATTAAACTGGTGGTTTTTTAACTGAGCTGACAAGGGGCACCGACACCTTTGCCACCTGTCTAGCTGCTGTGAAGCTGCCGTTTCCAAGAACTTCCAAGGTGGGGCTAACAAAGTAAGGCAAATACAGGAGAACCTGGAAGTCTCAGGAAAAATATGAAAACAGAGTTCGTTTGCTACAGCACAGAGCAGAAGTACATTTGGTTAAGTGAAGCATTTTTTTCTGAGACTGCACTGGCCCAGAACAATTGGTCACAAATGACTGTGGTGCTCATATTGGCTTGTACAGCAAAGTGGTCACGTATTTCTTCTTGTAACGGTGTGTAGCACTGAGCACCATCACTCCATCCTACAGGGGAGGGAAAACAAGTGAGCGTGTGCCATGGTCAGACACCCAGGCTGCCCGTGGGCAGGACCCGCCCTGGCCTCTCACCTTGATGGAAAGCGCGTACAGGTGGTTCAGCATGACGTGGTTGGGCTCAGGGAGCAGAGCGGGGTCACACTGCGGAGAAGAGGGACAGTGTGACAGTAACAGAAGCCACAGCTCACTCCTCACAGCTGAGGGGTGACAAACAGCATCTGTGACCAGCCGTACCCCCATACGTCACTGGTGCTCATGCTGAGTCCATCACAAACACAGTCACCATTTCAGAACAACCCCAGGTCCCTCTGGGTAAAACCCTCTGCATCCTCGCCAGGATCATGCTTTATCCCTTACGTGCTTCTGGTGTCTGAACAGTTGACACGATTAAGGTTTGGGGAGGAAAACAGCAATCTAGCTTTCCATTTTAAAGAAAGTCAACTAGAAAAATAGATTTACTTCAGATGAATCCATCTGGACATAATAAGAAACTTACTAACACAATAACTTATCCTAATGTTTTTCCTAAGCTGTCCCCTACCTGTATCCAGATTTTTCCCCATCTGTTCCCACCCCCAAGGGCATTATTTAGCAAACCAAAGTGATGTACTCACAGAAATGCCTGTGTCCTTGTTCAGGATGACCTGCAACAGGTGTGGGGGGAGAATGGGTGGAGATTTAAAGCGCTCCTCTGCCTTACAGACATAGGGCTCCTGGTGGTACGGTCCTGGGGGTGAACTGGACAGCTCTGCCAGAGAGATCATAAATATTTAATCCCCAATACTTTGCAAGAACATCTGCTCTTTATAGGTATATGCAGCCTAAAGGAATCAATGGCACTTAAGTGCAACAACTGCAGCAGCTGGTGCAGTGCCAGAGGATCAGTCACTGCCCAAGGGGGGATTTAAGGTGCCCGAAGTCTGACTAGGAAGGAGCTGTGGGGTTCTGGGCAGCAGAGTTCTGAGGGCACAACTGCAGTTCGGAACTTCTCTGTCACCTCTGCCCAGCACTTCTGCAAACACTCCCCAGTGCAGGCTGCCCTACAAGGTTCCCTCACAAAAACATGGGATGCACCTGTGAAAGGCAACTGCTCCCCCCTGCAGAGAGGGCTGTGGGAAGAGCCCTTCAAAGTCTAACCAGGGAAAGGAAACACTGCTACAGCCTGTGGGGGAAGGCATCTACTAGGATCACCTCCTGGCCTGCCCCACAAATACAGCTTTCTCCAAAAAGGCTTTGTCCAGGGCAAAGCTGCACAGAGCAGAACACACCCAAACACACCTCCTGCCTCAGGTTCAAAGGTCTCCTGAAGGAGGGTGTAAGGTACTGCTTCAGCCATGGACTCCATCCCCACAGAGCTCAGTAACCAACAGGGCAAGGCTGACCTCAGACACGGCTCAAGCTAAATCCCTCCTCTCTCCTGTTACACTAGAACATGAAACTTAAGGCAAAAATTGTATTTTTGTATTATTCTTAGATAGATAATTTATACTACACTGTGAGGATCTCCCAAGCCTATGTTAGCACTGAGATGCACCTAATTTCTCCCTGCTAAAGTGCAACTTCTGACCCCCTCAGCCACCTCCTTAGCAGAGGAAGACTGAATTAGGAGCAATGTAGGCTGTCAACGTTGGTTTGATGTGGTAAAGCAGAGACTGATCCACCAATGACTGCCCTAAATCCAGCCACTGCAGACAGCAGGGGCAGTTACTGAGCACCCAGGACTTCCTCCTCATCGCATCTGTGCTGCTTCCTCAAAGGCTTCCTCCTCTGTGCATTCCACTTTCTTCCTTTGGGCGTTTGTGATTCCTGCACACATCCACAGGGCCTGACACAAGTGGAGATTAATCTCTGCTTTAACTCAGATAAAAAGGGAAAATTAAATTTTTAACAGCTCTAAGAAGTGTGACATAAAGCTACCAGTAATATCATACCAGACATGTCTGAACATTTTTGGGAGTCCACCATCAAAGCATCAAACACTTCAAAGTCAGTTTTCTTCACCTGGATGATGTTGTTGACAGTACCCAGCTGACTGGTTACTACTGGCTGGCAAGGGACAAGATACAAAAGAAAAATCAGAATTAAAAAAAAAAGCCTTTGGGACTAATAGATTCTCAGAACTACACAATCAACTTTACCAAGAATGAGGTACATTACTTTTGAAATATGACAGAACCAGCTATGAGAAGAGCTCAGTGAGTGTTAGGTTAAGAGGAAGTGCAGGATTTTAAGGGCTGGGAGGGGAAAATGCCAGCTGAATCTGCCAAGCCCACAAGGTTCCAGACAAGGCAGGGGTCAGGTCTGGGCTGGAGTCACCTGGGCAGAGACACCAACTCTGGACACTGAGTTCTCAAGCACGTGGGGAACTGCTGGGCAGGCTGGGGTTAAAGCTCATTTTATAGCAGAGGAGAAAAAACAGGCCTGGTAGATTTTGACACAGTTACTGAACTGTGAAGAGACCTAGAACAGCAACAGCAAGATGCTGGCACAGAGAGCCAGGAGGGCACAGCAAGCTCTGGGCTGCCAGCAGTGCTACAGTGCTCTAAAAGGCAGTTTGGCACTGCACAAGAGAAGCCTGGCATCACTTATAAACCAATGGCCAAGAGATCCTGTCCCTCATCGCATCTCCTGCCCTCTGAGCTCAGTCTGATGCTGCCACCCAGGCCAGCAGACATCAGAAACCTCTCTCTCATCAGCTTGAACAGCCCCTTTCTCCTCTTCAGATGCCTCAATAATAAACAGTGACTCAAAGCAAACATCACCTCTGCAGGATCGTGCGTCCACTGCCCATCCACGAGGAACTTGTACTGGTGCTCTCCTTCTGGCAGGTCCAGGATTGCCACAAAGTTATTGTGACTGGAATTTAAGACAAACATCAGCCCTGCAATATTCTGAAAAGTACCTTGGTCTCTAAACTGTGACACACACTGTGACACAGAGCACAAGCCTCTTCAATGTGCAAAACTTCAAAAAGGCAGAGAATATCTGATGCAGTCCAAAGGTAAAGAATCAAATTATGATTAATGCTCATGATAATTTCCTCTGTGACAGTGAGTCCCCCCACACTCCTGACAATCCATAACTGGCACTGAGCTTTTGTAAAGTCACTCTCACATCTTCATGTTACTTGTTAGCACACGGGACCTCATTTATCTGCTGATGGAACAAGATCAGCTTGCTCAGATTTCCTTGCCTTTCAGCATTTGCCATCATAAATTGCATTTCCCAAATGCCCACGAAATAAATGAACAATGAGCAGATAAAAGCAGCAACTCGATACTTCTGGGTTACTTTAGGTCTGAACAGCTGCTGCTTGGCAATTTCCATACTCCTTGGGCTGTGAACTCCCTGATTCCTCAGAAGGCTTTGCCAGCACCTCAAAAAAGCTGAGAAACAGTTAATGCTGCTCCAACAGGCCACAGCCTCTGGACCTCTGAGCTGGGCAAAAGCCACTGACATGGCAAGGATGTGTGATCAGAGACACTGTGCTAGAACCAGCCCCCCTTCCAGAGCCCAGCCCTACTGCAGGCACAGACTGCACAGCAGGGACTGTTTGGGGTTATCTGCGTGTTGTGCCCACTGAACTGACACACAGCTCAACCTCCACCCCCTGCTATCCAGGAACGGCAAAGCCAGATTGTCACCCAGGGCTTGAGGAGAGAAGCAGGACAGTGGTAAATCAAGCACAGTCCCATCTCCCAGCTGACCACCTTGCTCATGGCACTGAGCACTCCCAGTCCATGGGGAGCAGCACTTCATTACCTCCTTGTCAGAGGAATTTTACTCCAGTTGTTGAAGGACCCTGATAAATAAACTTCTTTCCCTCCTCCAGTCCAGCGGAAGACTGTTGGCCGAGCTTGAGTGGGGGTTTTGTCATTCACTTCCAGATCTTGCTGCCAAGCCAGAAATTCTTCTTTCTCCAAGGGAGCCTACAAGCACAAGGTCTCAATCAAAAAAGGCTCTTTCCTGGCAGACTCAGACAGCCTGTGTTGCACTGAAGGCTTTTTTTGCCCTCAGGCACGATTCTCTAAGTCTGCTACAAGCAGTTTTTGTCAGATGCAGAATACAAGCTGCATTTCTAGATACTGTCCACAGGTTCATTTGCACAAATTCTGCAAAGGTGTTAAAGCCTTCCGAATTTGCAGGAAGAGTGGAAGGCAAAACAATGCCCCTCCCTCCAGCCCCAATTATACCTGCTTAAACACCTATTCACTCTCTCCTTGGCATGGGAAGGAAGGGGGATGGTCAGCTTCGTGTAAACTCAACGACAAAATCCTCGCAGGTTGCAAACAGCCCCAGAGCATTCCAAGCAAGCAATGCTGGGAGAACAAACCAGCAATACCTTCATTTCCTCTGAATGGAACAGGTCTGCATCTTCAGGACTGTCCATGAGGATTTTTGGTCTGTCCCCCTCTTTGGTACCGATGACTCCTCCTGAGCTGTCCCCTCGGGAGGCTTTGTGCCCATGGCGCTCCAGCCCCGCTCGCTCACTGCTCGTGTTCCCCATTTTTATGGATCTAAAAGAGCAGGGAAAGCCAGATTAGCACATGTACTCCCACAGCTGGAACACCAGCAGGCAGGAAAGAAAACTCATCAGTAGCCTTGTGCTGTGTTTTTGAGCTGAAGAGCCTCAGAAACTTGACAGACCATTGTAAAGTGATCCTATACTCTGAACAAAGGCACCGACAGTTTCTGGCTGCTCCTAATGTGCTACAGTTCTATACATGAGCACCTCCACCAAACTCAGCCACTCACGGAGCTGAACGAGCCCCGCCACACAGCACGAGCTGTTGTGTCTCCCCAAGCTAGGGGCTCGTTCTTTGCCTTCTGCCTCCCCGGGCGCACAGCGCTGCACCTCACCAGCTGCAACACCAGGGGAACCTTCGGTCAGAGCGCTCCAAAAACAGCGCACTGAAATGACTTCACTAGAAAAACGTTATCTCACCCTGCTGAGGATGCTGAGAGCAGCTGAAGGGGGTTCTAAGCAAAGAACTACAGAATGTCCTGAGCTGGAGGGACCCACAAGGACCACCCAGTCCAGCTCCTGGCCCTGCACGGACACCCAACACTCCCACCCAGCGCCTGGGAGCGGTGTCCAAACGCTGCTGGAGCTCCGGCAGCCTCGGGGCTGTGACCACTCCCCGGGGAGAGCTCAGTCCCGCTGCCGCTCCACGGACGCTCCCTGCGTCCCCGCTTTCCTCTGCGAGAGGCAGCGCCTGCAGAGCCCCAGCCCCGCTGCCGCCCCACAGCCCCGCGTGGCTGCGCACCACGTCCCGCCGGAAGGGGCCCGCGGGCGGGCACCGGGGCCTCCGCGGGGCACGGGGGGAACAGGAACAGCCCGGCCTNCGCGCCCGCCGGGGGGAACGGAGCCCGGCGCGGCCGTTCCGGGCTGCCCCGCGCTCCTCAGCACCTCCTCAGCACCGCAGCGGTGCCGGGGCACGGCTCCGTGCCCGCCCCCGGAGCCGCCGTGCCCGGGGCAGCGCCTGAGGGCGGTGTTGGAGGCACGGGGCAATGGCGGACGGGCCTGAGCCCCGCGGCCAGAGCGCGCTGGGGCTGTCAGCTCTAGCGTCTGAGGGAGCGCAGGTGGAGGGCTGAGTCCTTAACTGATACGTGTTTCCCAAGTGAAATTACACTGATATATTTCTCAAAGCATTCCCACTTACACTGTCTGGTGTTACCCTTGGCGCTCCCCCAGCTGTTGCTGGTTTTTGTTTCTGCTTTCCTCACAGCCACAGAGCTGAGGCCTGCAGGTGTGTCCCCGTTCTCTTCACAGGAAAATTGCTTTCTTTTTCATTACAACCTGTGCACAGACAGAAGGATTCCTACCAAATGGAAGTGCCCACACACTGTAACACTGTGGGAAGGATTCTGCCAGGCTGGCTGTGCCAGTGCAGCGCTGTGTTTTGGGGAACAGCTGCTGCTCCCTTTTTGCCCTCGGGGGTCGAACACCCTGCCCGGACGGGCTGCCAGGGGCTGCCAGGGCAATGTGGGCAGGCAGCTCTTCCCCAGCCCTGCACAGCAGCCCCTGCTATAAAATGCAGCTGCTATTATTTTGGCATTTCTCACAGCTTAGTGCTCTTAAATTCCTTGTCTCCAACCCCGGTTGTTTTGTTCTCCCCAGTTTTCTTGGCCAGCACTGTTTGCAGTACAGGGTACTGTGCCCTGCCCATCACTTGCCCATCCAGGACCATTGTGATGATCTGCATGACAGCCACTCAGACCCACTACAGGCCATGGTACCTTCGTCTGGGGCCCGGCCTTTGCAATGTTTTTTGTTCTTCTATGAACCACAGAGTGGTAACAAACTGCAGGGTAAGGACTGCTAACAGATCACGAGGCTGTGGTAATCAGTCTGTGGTGGGTCCAAGCTTTCATTTTAAAGTCTTGTGTTAAAATGTGATGATTCCTCCTTCCACGGTGATGAACCATCCATGGTATGCTCCATGCCAAAGCCTTTGGGAGCTGCTGGCCTGTGGACAGGACAGAGGCCATAGACGAGACATCTCAGCCTCATTGTTGCTGCCTTCTCCTCCCTGTTTTCCCTGTGTTTAATCCCTTTTCAGCACTGGTTCTTGTCTCCCCTCGCCGTGACGGGTGGGTGTCATGCAGCCCTGGAGCAATCAGCCTGTAACTCGCTGTGTCAGGTGCTGCTCCCTGAGAATATTGAGGGCTGGATGACATTACACCATGAGCAACTAAATCATCCCCCACCTCCTCACACACGTCTGTGTGCACGGTCCTTGCATTCACTGGAGTGTTGTTTTCTCCCCTCAGCCTGAGTGGGAGCCCCATTCCCTCACAGCTGTTAACCAGGAGATGTGGGAAGGGAGGGATTAGCTAAAGACAAGCCACAGAGGCCTGGCAGAGTTCAGCTGCCCACTGATTCGCTGGAACCCTGGAGTTTTGCTCCTTCCTTTTACAGCATCTGTGACTTTTTGCCTCCTTTTATGCTCTGCAGCCTGAAGGGCATAAAAACTCCCCCTCTTCCACCCCACCTGAACCAGCCTCCACATTCCAAAGGAAGACTATAAAATACCTTTTCTACCTCCACCCCTATTGGGGTAAAAGGACTAGGGGAAACCACAAGTGACTAATTCTGAATAGGAAATTCCTTTAAAAAAAAAAAAAAAAGACACATTCCACTTTCAGACTGTTCACAGCCCATAAAACAAGATAAAAGTAATTGATGCAATACTTTATCTGGTGTCACGACTGTGCCACACCACCTCCTAGGACAATGTGAGGTTTTAAAAACAGAGACTTGTAAAAGACCTGCAGGATGTGTGGTCTCTGTTAGTTGCCATGTCAGCCACAAGCAAAGCTCAGCCCCTTTTTCCCTCCCTCTTACCTACCTTCTTTAGTAAATATGAGCTAGACCTGGCCTGAGTATTAAATCTTCTTAGTCAGAAGTTAATTTTAAGGCAGTTTGGTTCTTGGCTTTTAAAACTATGGGACTCAGCAGAGCTGGTCAAAGTTCTGAGAATCATTACAGAGCACTTTTGGTGCTGTACAGGCTGAGGGGTCAAGTGAAGTGACATCTTTGCTACTGAGTCACTCTACCCCCTTGGAGATATCACTTACCATCCCTCTCTATCAGCTGACTCATTTTAAAGGAGAGTAAGAACCAAACAGGATAGGTCTGAGGTCAAGAGAGAACCTGTAATAGGGGAATGCATATCTTGGATTAGATGGGGTGAAGAGTGACCTTACAAGATTTTCAGGCACAGAAGTCAGGGATGACCCCCACCAAACGCTGTGCTCTGAGCCAGAATCTCTCATTTTCACTATCTGGATTATCTCTCTTATTATTTGATTAAAATCAAAAGGCAATTAAGCCCCCAGTGAATACTGGTTGAAATGTGAAGCTGAAGCTTCCACGGCTCACCATGACCACACAGCCTGCTTTGGTCTGGATACTTCACTTCCAGTGGAGTTTCCCCTTCTCTTACCTCAGAGTAGGTGTCAAAAAAGAAATGATGTGGCCTTCAGGCTCAGGCTGTGCAGTTCAAAGTCCCGAAGAATCCATTGATCCTGGCAAAGTTCTTTTCCCTTGACACGATGCAAGCTTATTTAGCCAGAGAGAAGTCATTGCAAGTGAAGTGGAAGCTGACTCAGCCCTACAGTGAGGGAGAAGCCATCCTCAGACTTGAGCTGGTAGATCAGATTCACACGTGCCATAAGCCACATTATAAAGGACACGTGAGCAAGTGCTCCTTGCAGCTTGTGTGCTGTGGAGAGAGCTGCACGGGAGCAGAGTAGAACTTACCCCAGAGTTCAAGAAAGAGTAAATTTAACTGCAGAAACCTCTGGGTAAATTTCTTACTATGGTCTTCCATTCTGCCTCGGGGTCCCAAATTTCTTTCTCCATCTTTACAGTGGCTGAGTGATCTGTTTCCAGGCCCCCTCCTCCTTTTAGGTCACTTCTGGATTTAGCCCACTTTGCCAGGCTGGCAGGGAGTGCAGCAGAGGAAGTCGGGCAGCCCCCCCGGGGCTCAGTCCCGTCTCAGGGCCGCGTGTCCCGCTGTGCGTGCAGAGCATGCCGTTGTGCTTGGGGAACAGAAAGTTGGGAGTGCACAGGAGAAATCCCTCACACAGCACTGCATCCCTTCTCTGCTCCAACACTGCACGCCTCCCAAGACCTACTAATTCAAAATGAGGTTGGAGGTGGATTTTAAGAGGAAACCAACATTCAGATAGCTTTTGAGCCTGAAGGTGCCGCCTGTGGAGACTGAAGGCTCAGTCTCAGAAAGCTGGGGTCATGCAGCAGCCCTGCAGAGCCCTGAGGGCTCCAGCCTTGCCTGGAAGTATCTCCTACAAAGCCAGGGTAGGTTCCACATCTGTTCAAGGTTTAGTGATATGGACTGTTCCCTCCAGGAAACACCACCTTCCACAAAGGCTCCTGAACAGCTGTCAGGTAACCAGGATGTTTCTAGCCAGCTTGGCCCCCATCAGTCCAGTGACTTTCCTTGTATTTAGGTCTTACTTGCCTTTGGGAATTCAACCAGTCAACTCTTCTTGTGTGTGTACACACACAAACACACAAAGTAAAAAATAATGGGGGAGATGACTCCATCTTAGACCAAGTTAGGGCCCATGGGAGGAAATGAGCCTAGAGAGAGATGTTTGCACACCGTTTCAGCAGAGGCACCTGAACAGATGCTGAGAGTGAGGGGCACTGTGAGAGCAACCAGATACAACCTATTTCCAGTTTGAGAGGCAGAACACACTGTGAGCACATATCTAAAGATAGAGATACAAAAGCTACAACTTCTGGAGCCACACCTCTCATGGATCCTGGTTGCAACCATGTAAATTGAAGAGCCGGTGCTGATCTTCAGGTGCATGGAGACACCCCAAGATTTAATTTCATATTTAAAGTCCCTGAGCTTATGTTTTTTTGCTGTGCAATCTGATGAAACTTACACCACATGTTGAGTGTCTGGCTGACCCCCTTTATACAGCAGCAAAGAACCCCCACTTATATTTAGAAGCCTCTTCTAGGGTTACATATCAAGATACATGCACTGGGCTGTTTTGCAGAATGCAGCTGCCTTGTAAGAAGCCAAAGGTGCCAACATGATCCAGGAGCTGAGGCCAGCAATTTCAAGTTTCCATCTGTCTCTGCCTGTAATATGTTCAGGAAAGAAAAGGGAGCTGGACTTGAGGCATTAGTTGGTGCCTTCAGCGTGCGAGGACGCTGTGTCCAGAAAATGGAAACCTGAAGCAGCCCAGGACACAGATGTTGAGTTGAAATTCATTTTACCACTTCCCACCTCCCTCTGTTTCATCAAATAACATTATTCAGCACATATATAACATAACAGGGTTTCTTTCCTACCAAAAAAGGTAGGTCCAATGCAGAATAATGGACCAAATCCAAATACAGATGCACGAGAATGAAGAACAAGTAGTTTCCAGAGCCTGTCAGAGATAATGAAATTTGTATACATGCCCCTCATAATATGGAGCAGGCACAAATTTCTCAGTCAGACACCTTCATTCTGCCTTCCACACCCACTGCTGGCACCAGGGCTTTGCTGATTTGGGCTCTCAAATGTCATTTAGGCTTCCTGTGTTTGCTGCCTGCTTTGGGCACAACTTGTGTCTGTCACACTTACAACAGAGCAATGTGGTTGTACAAGGACCATACCCCTTTCCAGCACACAAGCTACACTTCCCAAACATGGTTGAAAATTTATGTAAACATAAATAAATGAAGAGAACCAATACCAGTACATTAGTAAAGCAAAAATAAGATTACCTATGACACAGAAGCACTAAGGACATTAGAGGAATTGCTGCATTCTCTCCTCTCTGTCACATTAAGTGGTTTAATATAAAGCATTTATTTTTATACCAATCAATAGCACTGTAAGGTACCAACATTTATCTCCAGAAGCACTGAAGGTACAATGGCTCAATTCTCAATTATATTAAGAGTGAAACTTCAAAGATATTTATGAGGAACAAGATGCAAGTTAGATTTCCAGTATGGTTTTCAAAAGCTTCTGGACAAGTCAGGTGTCTAACTCCTATTGATCTCAACCCTTGTTGGGAAGTTAAGAAAAATACTTCAAGTTGCCTATCCCTACCCTCTGGTGCCCACATAACTTTGGAAACCTCCTTTTGCTGTGATTCACTTTATTCTGAAACTGTCCAAGGGGTTAGAAAAAGAGATACTACTCTTTCCAGTAGAAGAGGCACCAAAACTTAGGAAAGACGCTTCCCACATATCAGAACAGACATGAATTAAAAGTAATTTTATTCCACTTGTCAATGACATTTCTATCATATCTGATAATAAGGCAAGCTACTAAAAGTCCCACAAGACATATCAGACCATTAAAATAGTATTCAAAAACTAAAGAGCAGTTCACAGAACAGCCAATTCTTGGGATCATCAAAATCAGTGGCAAGATTCCCATGTGGACAAATCTGACCAGTGTAAATGTTTAATAAATCAGCTGACTTCACCAATGCTTGTGAAGTTTAATACTGCAGTAATTAAGGAGAGGTGATGTTTCACTGACTTCAATGAAAAACAGAATTTGGCAGGAAGGAAAGGGAAAAAGCACATTGAAAATATAATATCAAGGCACAAAAAATACATGCTACTTCCAGGCATATGCTTTAACAGGTAAAGGTTGCTGGGAGGATTTTTTTGTTTTTAATAGGTTGTTGAACTCCTGACAGAGGATTCTTCTCTCACCTGCACCTGCCAAACTCCCTGGATTTCTGGGCAGTGGCTCCAGGTTGATGTTGGTGCAGGGAGAGGGAGTGGAAGTTGGCACAGCTCGCTTGAAGGTGTGGTAATAAAGCAAACAGAGCAGCAGCTGCTGAGGATGCAGCCACGTCTAAATGCTCACCACAGCTTACTCCTTTTAACACGGAATATTTGTGTGACAAAACAATTATATTCTGTGAAACAGCTTCCAGCTTATAAAAACAGCTGTCCCATGCTAAATTTTCACAAGGTATCAAGAAACTGCAGTAATTTAGAGGCCATCAGTTGTGGAACCTGAGGCTGCTCGCTGAGTAGTGTCTAAGGATCAGGAAGTGTCTCTAACTAGGCAGAGCTGCAAAAGTCTGTCCATCTCTGACTGCAGTGATACACAGAGCAGTCATAGAGATGAGAGGATGAACCAAACAAAACCCACATGAACAAAGCAGAACACAATGAAACTACGTGCCTTGCTAGAAGCACAACTACAAAGGGATGGAGGACATCTGTTTAAAAAGAAGATCTTTTGTCAGATAAAAAAAATAGGAACTTTTTACATACGTGAAGTTTAAAGAGTAAAATATGATCAGTGCAAATTTAATGCAGGACTGGAGCTAAGTCGAGGGAGTGCAACAATGAAAGACAACAAAACAAAAATAAATCATTAAGAAAAACATGGATGCTATGGAAGAAGAGTCTCTATTAATAATCAAGTGATTGAAATCGGTCCCAGGTGGTTAAAAATCCAAGGTAAAGTTCTAAAAGCTGAGGATGACAAAAGAAAGCAGCTGCTGAGTCAGAGTGCGCCCACGGCATTATAAAACCACAGAGCAGGATAAAATCACAAACCCATGGGTACAGTTGTGTCATGTTGAGAATATTTTAAAGTAATGAAAAAAATCCTTAATGGCCTGATCCAAAATCTGCCAGAAGTAACAGGAGTTGTCCTACTAGCTTCAGTGGGCTGTGCATCAGGTCTTACACTGTGCACCATAAACAGTCTGGATACGTTGGCTTTGTCTGGCTGGGGTCAGCCAGGGAACATCACGGATCCAGCACACATTCCATGGAAATGAGAAAGAAAAGGGATTTTGGGGGGCAAGATCTCATTATACATTAGGGTGAAAGTGAAAATGCTGCTTTATACTGAGATGTCTTATAAATAAATAATTTTGTAAATCTGGTCACGCCATGCTGATTAACTAACTGGGCTATCAGTTCATTCACCAGCAACATGCCTCTGCAGACTTGTAGGGTCAGAGCTAACAGTCTGGAATGGTTTCCATCTCTTCTTTTTCCCCCTCCAGAGGTTTACATGTTGATATCATCCAAGTGCAGTCCTGGTCTTCAGATAGCATGCTGCAAGGACACAGAAATATGTGTATTTAAAGGAGGAGAAGACAGAGAGTTTGCCCTGTGAGTTTAAATTATTAATTCTACAGATCTAATGGATACATTATGCCACATTAGTGGCACTTGTTCTCTTAACAAACATCCCTCTAGACTAGCAGCTCAATACGGTTTTGAATCAAAGACCTGAGTTTCTAATGGCATTGGTCATCTGTCAATCCAAACTGAATTTTTAAACTGGGTTACCTGAATCAATGCAAATTAGGGCCTTTCATTGCCAGGAAACGGGCTCTTATTTGACGAGGATTCATGAGGTCAACAGCATCTCTGCTTCCTTGGAGTGGTACATAAAGCAGTCAGACAAGAACAGCACTCCAGCAGTGGAGAACTTGGTAAATTCAACAGTAGTACACAACATGCTTTAGAAGGACTGGGAAAACTGTCCTGTGCACCTGCATTAGGAGAGGAAGGATCTGAGGAGTCCCTCAAATCATTGTGTAGGGGAAAGCTCTCAGACAATATCCATGGATGCCCTGACTATCCCTGGATTCTGGGTTCTGCTGGGGTCTGAGGGATCTCCTCCATCAGGCAGCTACATTCTAGCAGCTCCTCAAGGAGGGATCTAGGACCCGAGGCACTACACAGTGAATGTATCCTGCAGACAGCATTAATGCCTTTGCTGATTGTCTCTTGGACATGCTGCTCATGGCTCCACTGGGTAGAATCCATTGTTGGAACAGCTCCTCTGTGCACAAGTGAAACAGCTGTTTCTGGACCAGGATTTTTCATGTGGTTTGCTAAGGAAGTCAGGCTGACATAACCACATTGTCTGTGCACCTGCACACTGTGCCAGTGCTCAGCCTCCCAGCTGAGGGAGCACTTTGAGAGACAGGTAGAGGACTTTAGGCTCCTGTTTTCACAAATCCAGTTAAACAAAGTAAGGATCAAGGAATTAGTCATGAGGGTATGTGCTCTTACCAATAGAAAAGCAGCAGTATGAGCTCCCTGGCTGGGTGGACACCAAGAATTAAAGAACAGGAATGCCCTGACTTCAGGCCTGGAGCTCTATCCCTTATTGGCAGGCCAACCCCTGCAGCACAAGACCCTGACTTGTTTATTTTTATGCTAAGGTGCAGAGGACAGGATGGCCAATGTAAAGATCTGGAGGCTGGCTGAGTAATCCCTGTCCTCCCCTGTGCTGGTCTTTGGCTTATTCTGTCTCTGAAAGACAGGCAGTCACTGAGTCTGCAAAGGCTTCTGAGAGCCTCAGGAACAGGATGGCAGAGATATTAAATATAATCTTGCACTCCTTTTCCTCCTGAAGAATTATTTCTAAGTCAGTGAGGAAACCGTACATGTACATCTGTCCCTGGTGCACAGTCTAAACACTTACTCCTTTTCCTTCTACCTGGAATTACCAATGCTGCATTACTGCACATGTGCTTGATTTAAAACCCTTCTTAATCTGAGCAGTGCAAGCTGGTGCTTTCCTCACAGCCTGGCTCACTTGCTCACTTTGTGTTCCTTGGAAGTCATGCTGACAGGTGGCATTTCTGTGGCTTCCCTGGGGTGAAGTTCTAAATCAAGTGAGATTAAAGAACGGGTCAGAAGTTCAGGCTCCTCTACGAAAGCATTAAAATATCAGAATGGCTTGCATAAAATTCCAAAGTCACAGCATTTTGGCTACCCTTCCTCAGAGCAAAACTGTTGCTGTCTTGGTCTTCTGAAGTTTTTACTTCTCACCTGTTAACACCTCTCACTCATCCTCCACATTTCTGCTTGGCTCACTCCTACTCATCCAGGCTGCAGAAATCCACAAGAGAGGAGCACAGAAGACGTGGGCTGTATATGAAATGCCTTGTGGCTCAACTGGGTGGCAAAACTCATGTGAGCTCTAGTTCAGCCCTGAACAGCATTGTGAAGCGTCACTCAGACACCAGAGATGGTCTACGAGTGTGTGCTGTGAGGAGCTGAGTATTGTTCTACTTCTAGTATTGAGCTACTCACATGGCAGCATGAAGTAGAATATGACATGTTTAGATCCAATTAAAAAAAGGGTTTGGGATATCTAGGATCTCCTTCACTTAAGTAAGGAAGATCCAGCCTAGGCTTTTGTTTCCCTAAACCCTGCCAGCAGAAATCAAATGTAATCTGAGGGTGTTTCGTGTCAGCAAAACCCAAACAAAACAGAATTTGGAATCTGCTTCAAAAACGTTGAGGCTGCTCTGAAAACACAGATTGTAAATTGCCTGAGAACCATCACTGACTGACAAAATTACAACCTTTTGCTGAACAAAATGCTTAGAGGGCTGACTCCAAGTCTGTGCAAGTCTGGGGAAAGGTTACTAAGAGGAGCATGAGAACAGTGGCACCGGGTGGGAGCAAACAGGTACACACAGAGGCTGTGGCACACAGCCCTGCCCTGCTCCAGGCCACCGTGGTGTCCCCTCAGGGGAGGCAAATCTGTCCCATTTCTCACTGCAGTTCTTGATGGACAACATGCCTGAGGCACACATGCAGGGCCAGACTGCGGTGACACAAATACCAGCTAAAGTTACATCTGAGCCAGCCCTGGAAATGTAACTCAGCGCTCGCTGGCGAGGCAGGGGCCCAGGGGAAGTTGACAGGAGAGGGTAAAAGAGAATGGGGAAGAGTAAGAATAAATTTGGCCCAGTGTGGAATGAGGCACAGCCCTGATTTTGTACACACCACAGCTCTGCACTCAGAGTCCTCGGCACGGTGAGGGACACGCCACTTTACGCTGATCAGGGCACACAAGTTTAATTGCTGGGCTGTCAACTCCAGTGATGCAAGTGGTGGCTTCCCCTTGCCTACATTTAGGGGCATGACTGCAGAACGTAGATGGTTCTCAAGTGTGGGGCGAGCCCTGCTCCAGGATATAAATATGTATCACTACATATCTTAATATATGTTTGCTAAAGATAACATGCCAGTGTTTGAGACAAATGAGGCTCTCCAAGGCAGCAGGAGAAGCCCCGAGCTGACTTAGCTCTGAGTAAATCTTCAAAATGAGAAGTCAAGGCTGCTTCTTCCCTGCAGACGTAGGTGTTGGCTGCTGTTATTCCTGTGCTTCTGTTTCTCTGTGACTGAACAAACCAAGGAAGGCACACGAGGACACTTGGAAGTAAGGGGTTTCTGAAAAGTGAAAGGGTCTTCCTCTTCCCAAGTCTGCCACTGTTATTGGGGGTACATTTGGGAGTATTATTGGAGGTATAAAATCATTGTTTGCTCAAAGCAGGAATTTCCTGCTCTTCCCCTCTCTGCAACTTCTACCATTTTACCCTCAACACACCTGACTCAATATTTTTCTCCTGGCTGAGGCATGTGGAGTTGTTTTGAGGGAGGCTTCGGAGCCAGCTGAGCCTGACTCAAGTTCCTGTACCAAGAAGAAAAGTTGTGTAACAATTGCTAGAGATTCCCCCCTGCCAACCTGACTTGGATGTCTCACTTTTGTTGCTTCCCAGAGTCTGGATGTTGTGGAAGAGAACTCGAGTACTCAGTACACTTTGCATCTTTGATACTGGCAGCATTATCTCCGAGAGGTAATTTGCAGTGAGACTTGTTATTCTTTGAAGACCAAAAGAAGCCACAAGGAATGTCAGCAGGAAGAACTGGGTACTGTGGTATCTGATTAATTTCAAGTGGATAAAGTACACAAGAATTGATCTTGGAAGGTCAAGCTTTTCATACATCTTGCTGAAGTCTAACTTTCAGGAAAAATGCATATGTAGGTCATGGAAACATTAAATCTGTGCTTAATGGTAATCAAATAAATCTGGCATATTATTGTATCAAGGCTATTTTGTGCTACCTTACTAATACTGAAACATATATTAAAGTTAGCATAGAATTAATTTACCATCACTTCACTTCAGCAGAGGCAAAGTGACTGTCAGTAAATAATCATGAGGAAGACACAAATGGGTGTGAGGTCACTGAATGGAGTGTGCAAAGCCATTCACAGCAGTGGTATGTCAGACTAAGACAACTTAGTATAAAGTAAAAGTCCAAGAGTGAGGCAACAGACGGGACCCAGGTAAGCATGGAAAGTGGAAAGACCAGTTGGGTGCTTCTGTTCACTCACTTTCACATCAAAAGATTGTTGTTGCCAACAAATCCTTTCTTAGGAGCAAAGGCTTTTTGGAGAGTGACAAGCGAGAAGGAGAAGGGGAGCAGTAAAGAGGCTGGAAAGGCAGAGAGCAGGATGAATCCAGTAAACCCTGACTCCTCACAAGAGTCATGGTACCATTTGGCCAAGAAAGCTCTGTGGAAACTATGTACAGAAATTAATATCCTAGCAGTGTGCTGAGGATTCCCAGGCACCTGGCTGCTTCCACCCAGCAGAGAGTTTTCTCTTTAGAAAAAACCCAGAACCAAACCAATTTTAAAAGTCCTCAAAAGTAAAATAAAGTTGTATTATGCTGGTTTACTGCTGCCTGGCCACTGTGAATACTTCAGGCCAGTGCTGTCTGCCACTCCTCACACTGCCCTTCTCTCCCCTACTTTGAAAAAATAACTGAGCTGCTCTCCTTGCCTGAGAAATGATGAGTAAGGTGGTGGAGGCGAACAGAAGAATTTACTGCTGCTGTCAATTACAAAACTTGGCACCCCCAGCCTGAAGGGACTTGGGTTTAAATCTGCAAGTGCTGAACGAGCTGAACACAAACTGAACTGAGACTCATGCTTGCAAAATGCATAGAAAATTAATGAATGCACAGGACTCTTCAGAGTCTGTGGCACCATCTAATAATATCCCACAGAGCTCGACCCTGTGTCCAGTAACTTCCCTGCAGCTCGATACATTGGACTTCAAATTTTGTATGAAAATGCTCTACACGTTTAACCAGTCACCCCATTCCACTCCCTGGAGATATCTTCATTTCAGTGGTAAATGGGGTGTTCTCTGTTTATAGTTTATGCATAACTTTGTACAGTGCCCTGAAAGGCCCTCCGACCAAACCAGCCAATAATAAATTCATTTAAATCGGTTATTTTAATGGGAAGTGCACAGTATTGGGGATAAAAAAACATATTGTTGCACAACCTTAAGAAAGATTATCAATACCCTCAACTTTTTGTCCTCTTTTCCAGTAATCCATCTGGGCAACCCCCCTGTGTTACAGAGATTCATTTGTTGAGCTTTTTTTCTATTATTGCAGGTGTGGGAAGGCAGGACAATAACACAGCACGGAGAATGAAAGGCCTTACCCCACAGAGACCCAAGTCAGAATGACATTTGCATCACTTTTGATATAATTCTGGTCACCTGTTTTACTGTCAAACAGTAGAAGAGTAATTGACTGTTGTCTTCTCCTTGCAGAGTTAGAACATCAGCTGGCCAGACAGCGAGACTGAAAATTAGCACCTGGGGACTCTGTTACCTGAAATTTAAAGAACTCAGGCCACTTGATCTGAAAGATGATGAAGCTGAGGAGGAGAAAAACCAAAAAGAGAAAAACCAAAACTGGCCAAAATTGGAAAAGCATATTGGAGCTGCAAGAGTGTCTAGAAAACCCCCTGCTGCTAAGGCAGAGTCACTGGTGTTTAACCACAAACAACAGAAATTTCTAAACCGTAAAATATAAAAAAATTCTTTTGGAAAGCACACATGCATCCGTAAATAGATAAAGAGAGGTAGTTGTGGCAGTCCTGAGTGTCTTGCTCTGGAGCCCCTGCAGAGAGGGCTGTGAGAGCACTTGCTCACCGTTGTGAAGTGAACCACGCAGTAGATGCCGATGATGACGAGGCCGATGATGATGGAGGCCACGGCCACCCAGAGCGCGTTGCGACCCAGCCTCTTGGAACCTTCTATGTCCCCTTGGTTGTAACTGTTCAGAGCCTGCAGAGGGGAAACAGGGAATCACAGCTCTTCCTTTAAAACAGAAACCTGTTGGCAAAGCAGCGTGGCAGCCCTGAACCAACAGAAGAAATCAATATCCTCTGCCAAGGTAAGCAGGAGTCCAGTTCTCTGTTCCACTCATTTTCAGTACCTTTCATTGAAGCTACAGCTCTTTTTTTTCTTTTTTTTTTTTCCCAGTGGTGAGGCTTTGTTCATGTGATACACACCAGCATAAAAGCTGTCAAACCAACATCCACCCACCTGTATAAGCCAGTGGCTTTTATCTCTGGAAATAGTTTTGTAGTAATTGTTGGTTGGCCACTTCACTAGCAGTGAGATAAATTCTTATGCTTTTTAGGACTGTAAGCATAAAAAAGAGCATAAATAGACTGCATTTCTTAGATAAAGTCTCAGCAAAACTTAAAAAAGCTTACTAGCTTCCTATTTTTCCAATATTTTACTTTTGCAAACAAATTTTGAAGAACTAATAGGTAGTTTGCCTGTGGTGGGAAAAATACAAACCGAAGAAATATAGATCATCTGAACAAAACATCTGACCACCATCCTCATGGGCTAGAAGTTGTGTTCCTTTGCATTTCTGGAAGACACTGATTAGCATTACCATATCCATCCTGAAGTGTGCATCAGATAGCCCCAATTTATCTCAAGAGACTCGAGTTTTTCTCTACCCACCCGTGACTTAGCAGATGCTTTACACTCATTACATGCTCTGATTGCAATGTGTGATAGGACCACTCTGACCTTCTAGGCTTTTGTGGATTACTACAGGATTCTCTGAATTAATTTTTGGTTTAACCAAACCACTCTTAAAGGAAAAGATTCAGTGAATGACACAGAAGTACTGTTGTACATGAGTCTAAACACAGTTTGTAGTAATTTTTTCCCAAGAATGAGATGTTATCAAAGCATTAAAAAGGGCATTATTCCTAAGAATTCTTTTGTAAAATCGTGAGAGTTTGAGTTCATAAACCATAACACTGAGTCCAGATTTCTTGATCAGATTGCACTGTTGAACTCAGCATACTTCCTCAGGGAATCTGATTTGTCACAACATGGTTTTTAGTATCTTGTATACATTTCAGGAGGTATCAGAGAAATGGGAGGAGTCAGGGGAAGAGATATGGGGACCTGATCAAATTAACTGCTCTCTGGACTAAAGAATTCAGATTGTCTCTAGAAAATGACTGCACGAGGCAGCACCAAGTGCTACAATGAAAGCGCTTCAGTTATAGATCACTTTTTGCAGCAAACACGGAACAACAGAGTGAGGAGCTGAGACTGTGGAGAGCAGGAAGGGGATGAAGTTCAGAGCACAGCAAGAATTGCTGTAGAGCCATTTCTCCCAAGCAGGAAAGCAATGATGTGTGTGCTGTGTCGATTAGCGAGCACACAGAGCTAATGGGCTGGGTGCACTCGTGGTGTCAGCACTGCAGGAGCATCAGCCCAGCCCAGACAGTCCCAGAGCAACACAGCCTCCATTCCTAGAATTGCATCTCAAGGATAAGTGCAGGTATTAGTCTCTGGAGTCTACGAAAGGCTGAGATGCTGATGCACTCATGTCCTTAAAGAGAGCACTGATACATTTCTTCCCTTCCTGGAAGCCCACATGCCTAAACATTACTCTGGTTTATGTCCCCGAAGAATATCACTAATACCTCTGCTCTGCTGTCAGATTTCATTGAGGTTGGAAAGCACATAAAGGGGAGAGAGGGCAGAGGTGGAAATGAGAGATGGACACGAGCACACAGTCAAACAGGACAGGGTCAGCCCTGATCCTGGTACGAAGGGGGCTGGCACAGTCCTCTCACCTGAGCCACTCCACTGCCCCAGCAGTCCTGGCTGCAGAAGAGCTTTCTCAAAGTACATTTGGGAAGGTCATTAAAAGTATTATGAGGAGAAACACAGCTCAGCTTGTCCTTGAGCAGACTGACCTCCTCCTGTCTCTGCCAACAACCAACAATGTCACTGTGGCTGCAGGGAGAAACACAGAGGAGCACCAGAGACACCCTGGCCCTGGACTTTGTGCTTGCCTCTTATCAAAGGACTCCCCTTGCATGGCACCTACAGAGGGGTTCTGCAGACACCATCGGCGCAGCTCCCCAGACCTGTGGTATCAAAAGTGAGACAGAGTTGTAAGCAAGACCTGACAGCACCAGCTTGCAGTTCTGGGCCATTTTACTAATGTATTTAGGAAGTCTGGAAAATGTCCATGTGATTTCTGCAGGTACTGCATAAATAATTCACTGTGCAAACTTTAATAAATAATGTCATTTTAATACAAATCCACGATGAAGAGGAGGAAAACAGCATTAATGATAAAGAATAGGATTTGGGAGAGACAGGAAAGAGCCCGAAGTTTCTCTATGAAGAGATTTAAATTAAATGAAATAACTTAGAAAGCATTCAATTAAAAATAAGAGGTTTGAGGGAGTGGTTGGGGTCTGATGCAGAGCTTTTTGAAATTCATCACTTCCATCTGCTTCAAAGGGCTCCTGGTCAAGCTTTCAGTTTTCAACATTAGACAGAGATAACATCAACTGTTAAAACCTTAACTGTTACATTTATTTATTTCTGAGGGCTGGGCAATATATTGAGAACATAGCATCTGTATGAGGCATTTGGTCTTTTAAAACAAATTTCAGCCCTTTTCAACCTAACACCATATGATTTCTCAGGTTTCTGCTACCTCGCTCGCTATGAAGTCATAATGTAAATTAAAGCCACGGTTCTGCAGCTGTTTATTTACTTGAGTATTCTCAGTGACTTCACCAGGTTCACACACATCTATTTATAAAACATTCTCAGTTCAACAATAAAGTGACTTGACATCATGTGAATAGAAATGTGCTGAATTAGCTATAAAATATTAATCCCTTTTTATGTGTATTTTCTGTTCCACACTCTCAGATCATGGCAAAACCAGAAAGAACACTGAATTACTTCAGAAATCTTCCTCTGCATTTCTTACAGATCTGGGCAGACCAGACTGAGGTTCTCTGATCAGCCTGGGCTCTATGAGCTGTGCTGGGTGAGCTTTATTTGGCTGTGCCTGGAAAGGAGACACTCTCTAGTTCAGACCTAGGGAAGAACGAGACCTGCTGACTCAGGGTGACTCCTCCCTGTAGGAACAGCTCATAGGGAAACACAAAGAAGAGGGGGCACTTGGGGAGTAATTCAGAACAGGCAGGTGCTGAGCAGGACACATGAAAGTGGAGTTTGCTCCACAGAGTGTTGCAGAGGAAAAACAAAAACCTACCAGTTTGCAAAGGCAAGGGCCATCCAAAAATGCCTTAGTAGCAGCTGCTGAGCCCTGTTGTTTAATATTCCTGACGATTAAATACATTATTTAATATTCCTGAAGGGAGTACAGACTGTCCCATATGGTGGATTAGAATCCACCTGGATTAGATATCCAGGTACCTACAAGCTACCTAACAAGGGATGCATAAATAATAAACTCGCAAGTAAACTTTCTAACTTCAGAAACACTGGTCACTCTGCTGGCCACTGAGCTGGCCACAGCCAACACCCTGCACGTGGCTCATTAGGATCCCAATTAGAAGAGGTGGCTCCCTGAGAAAGCAAGGTCCGTCCTTTCCTGTCCCCATGGCTTCCACCATCCTCTAATTTGTTGTTTCTGCTTAGGGAAACCCATATAAAGACAAGGCATCTGAATCCAACAGCAACAAATGCAGACAAAGAACTTGTTACTATCAGAGGCAGATGAGCCAAGATTGTCACAGCTGGACCACATATGTTGTTTGAAGCATGGAAATGATTAAATAAAAATGTGTCAACAGAAAGAGGGTGTTTGGAGCAAAATTCAGTGAGAAATAGCTTCGGAGAGACTGGAGGTTGTTACAAATGTAAGGCCCTATGGAATTACAGGACATGTCTGACATAGAGATCTTTGAAATGAGACAACTGAAGGGGGGGTACTGAAAAAGGCCAACAAAACGTGTTCAATTGTCAGACCTCAGTGCTGGCATTGAAAATATCCGATTCATTTCCCAGAGTTATTCCGCAGCCTCCCTCTAGCTCTGATCCCGTGGGCCAGATACAGCCAGTCCACCCCAGCCAGGTCTCAGGCACAGCTGGCAGCTCACTGATAGCTCTTTGGGTTCACCACTGCAGATAAGGAGCCAAAGAGCTCAGTGACACAGTGCCCACCCCCAGCCCCACAGCAAAGAAATCTCCTGTGCCACAGAAGCCTCCTGACCTGGTACCTGCCCCCAGACTCTTGCTCCTGATGCCTGTGGCTACACCTGTATGAGAAAGAATAGGGCAAATCTGAGGGAGGCGTCCCTGGGGCTGAGCGAGCCAACTGATGGCACAGAAACATGACACAGCTGCTTGCGGTGATCCAGCTGCTGGGAGCAGTAAGGGGCACAACTGGTGGCATCTGGCTGGGACTGCAGAAGGGTATTGAGAACAGTGATCCTACAGCCAAGAATCCTGGGGAAAACAGGACTCCATTTGCCAAAAATGCCAAGCAATGCTCACCCCTGAGAGTGGCCAATGGCTCTGTTGGAGGGGGGCTCTTGTGATGCCAATATGGCAGCATAGTGATGCCATTAATGTCCTTTCTACCAGCTGTCCTCTGACCTCTGCCATGAGAAACAGACAGGTAAGGAACAAGGAAAGGCTGCTATTGCAATAAGGAGAACTTGTGAAAGGTTTATTCTAAAAATAAAGGAGGTAAGATCTGTAACGGTGAGGTTTGAGCCTCTGAAGGTGAGAAAGAAGTGAGGAAACCAGTGCTGGAGTTGTAAATGGGGCAGCAGAAGAGGCAGAAGAGACTGAAGACAAATCTGTCACTTATTTTGGGGGTGTGTTGGAGCCCAGACTCTACTTTTAGAGTGAAAACATTGTCTGAATTTAGAACAGTTAAGGAGGACGTGACACAGGTACACAGGGTGCTGAACCATGCCCCCTCTAGAAGCCAATAGGACTTTTTCTTTTAGGCCCATTTTAAGAAGAGGAAATTTGTAGAGAATCCACTTGTATAGGTCTTTAAATCTGACCCAAGATGTCAGGCAAGCTCTGTAGACTGTAAAGGTATCTTCTGTAAGAAAAGAAAATAACCCATTCTTGTATCTCAGTGTTAACTCTTAGCAACTCCAGCTGAGAAAGGGAGGGAGGATGCAGATCCCAGCAGAAGTGGAAATAAAACCAGCACAGGCTGAAATGCAGAAGCTGCAGCAGAGGATAATGCAGCAGTTACAGGTTGAAGCTTGGAAAGGCAGGAGGGGTCAGGCTGTGGAAAAGAAGTTGGACGTGTTATTTTTATAGAAAAGGAGAGGGCTTAGGTAGGATGCTGTTAAAACAGAAGCTATTCCCAGACAGGGGAGATTGTTGGTCTGGTTTTTGTTTTTCCCTGTAGGGGAGTGGGCAGCTGAGACCTGCACAGGCTGTTCAGCATTCAGGAAGTGCTCTTCCCACCCTGGTTCCTTCATATCCCCTGGTAACAGTTACTGATGCCTGGCTCCAGAAGCCTGCCTGAACTTCAACCAGGCTGTGGGTGGAGATTTCTCCATATGGGGTGCAAAAATCTTTAGAGGCCAAATTCTGTCCTTGACAGTTAACTTCTGTACAGCCCCAGCACCTTGATGAAAGCAGTGTCACAGTGAACAGACGCTCCCAGCCCCAGATCATCAGTTCCCATTACTTTATATAGCACCCTCAGTGTCCATGGACAGAAAGGATGCTGAGTACCAGCAGAACCAAATCTTCCCAAAATAAGGAAAAGAGCATACTGTATCGTTAAGGTAATAGCAAAGAAAATAAACACAGAAGGAAAAACAAACAAAAACAAACAAAACCCCCACCCAGCTAATACTTAACTAAAAAAAAAAAAAAAGACTTGAACAATGGCTTTGAAACAGTAGTTTTCAAACTTCAGCAATGTGATACCGCATCAATCTTTACTCATCACACTTTACAAGAGTGTGTTTTGGGATATTTTAGACATAGTTAACTATTCTTATACTTAATTGCAAAAAGAAATAGCTACATTTTTGCTTACCTTCTCAGCTTGGCTGTCAGAGAAAAGGATGAAAATACACAACATGTTTTAAACCTTTTTCAGCTCCTAAACAACAGAAATACATTGCAGTGTTACTGATAACACTGATCATGTATATAACTAGAAAACTCTGGATCTGACTCTGCAACTTTTAACTCAGAGGATGAGATTCTGTTCCAACAATCCTTTGGAAGTTAAGGGGATTGCTGGGTTATTAAGGACAATGTGTATCAATTACAGATTGTAGGAGTAAGGCTGTTCTCTCAGTGTATTTGATACTCAATTTACATGGGCAATTGTCAACAACCTACAATCATTATCATTGTATTATTCTAATAAATAGTATCAAAGAGCCTATTTACTGGAAAAAAGGCACTCTTACATTTGATTAGCTAAAGCAGAAACCAAATCTGATTTCTGTTTTCCAGCTGACACTTTCACACAGATAACTGTGTCCAGTTCAGCCTGCGACTCAGTTGATGTAACAAACCCCATTAACTGGAACAAACCTGCCACCTGATAGCCTGATAGTGAAAACTTGCTGGAAACTGCCTTCCACTCCACGTTTTCCACCGCGGACCCCCTGCCCGCGCCTGCTGATGCTCCCCGGCTCGCTGCCTCACGCAGTGTCCGCCGGCTCCCGGGACCAGCGGCTCAAAGGCGGCTGGATGCCCCTTTCCCTGCCGGCGCCGGCGGTGGCCCCTCGGAGCCCAAGCCGGAGGTGCTACTCACCATGACGGCGAACACGAAGGCGACGATGTTGACGGGATAGGCGGGACAGAAGCAGGCGAGGATGCTGAGGAGCAGATAGTTCTTCGGCCGCGGCTGCGGCGGACCGTCGGGCAGCTCATCCTCGATGTTGGTCTCGGGGCTGTTCTCCAGAGCCCGCTTGATGTCGGCGCCGGCGGGGAGCGCGGACATGGGGCTGCGGTGCGGCGGGCGGGCGGCGCGGAAAGCCCAGCGCTCCGGGCAGGCGGGACCGAGCGGCGCCGAGCCAAGGGAGCCGCCCCGGGACGGGGCCNGCGCTGCCGCAGCGCGGCCGGGGCGCAAAACCCGCGGCTGGTCCGGCCCTTTCGGAACTTCTTCAGCGCCTGCAGTTAAAGCACTTAAGCCGAGTTTGCACCAGCCCTCGGGAGAACTGCGCTGCGTTCTTAAACTCGCGTTTCCAAGTGTCCCAGCCGCTTCAGCAATGGGGGGTAAAGCCCACAAAGCCATTTCCTCGCATCTGGACTGAATTTGCCATCTCCTAACCCCAGCCTCCTGCTGAACTTAGCAAAAACATTGAAGAGCAGCAGAAACTAACGAACTTAAAGCATTACGGTCAATTTTTTGGCAAACGATTCAGTCCTTACTGAACATGACATCTGTAAGGTAAAACCCACTTTGGGGGATTCATGAAGGGGAGCAAGTAAATGAATACTTTGTCCAAAACCCAACATATGGGAAAAAAACAACCACAAGTAAATAAATATCTACTTCCATAATGGTTTTCACGTTGGTGAAGAATAATATAGCAGCCTACACTGAGAAAGGAACAGGCTGTTTCTGCTATGTGGTATTAGAAAAACCTTCACACCTGTATCAGCAAAGTGAAGAGTTTTTGTCAGATGAAGGCTGAAGTTGAGATTCTGCTCTCACTGGCTCATCCTGAGAGCATTTCATTAATTAAAGTTACAAAAAATATTAAGGTGTGCTTACAGCTTTATGAATGAGACGCTTTTATTTCTAGGAGTTTTGCAATAGACTTGAATGGAGCCACCTTTTCCCTGTTCTGGATGTTATCCTACAAGATGTGACACAGTAAAGACTTTTATAAGAAATAAAGGTTCAGTATTTTCACTTTCACAGACATTAATGGTCTCTCAGCTGCATGTCTGGAATATAACATGGATTGGGAATCTGCTGATCCATCAAAATGTCAAGAGCAAAGATTGTACATCTTTAGGAAAGAGTAAGAAAGACCAGCTTCCATCTGCTTGCCAAGGTAGCCATTAATGTTCAGACACAAGCTCTGTGCAGCTGTAAAATCTCTGATCTGTTTGTTCTCAGGGGACTTTAAACACAGTCACCAGACAAGTGCAGGAAAAACAGTTCACATCACACCACACAATTACTGATTTCAGTAGGGATGGAGTCCATATCCTCTGCGAGGGATCAACAACTTCCAGGGCCCCTCAAGCCTTCGATCCACAAGCACACTTTCAGGAGCCATTGTAATGGCTTAGAGTTTGAGTTTGTCTGCTGGTTAGTTAAAACTCACTAACACTGAGTTTTAGTGTTTTTCCAGGGGACCTCCAGGATAGTGATCCGGAGACTGGCAGAGTTCTCAGTGACAGCAACAACCTGTGTTAAATCTTTCTCTGGGGACAACGAAGTGCAGGTAGAATTTGGGCTCTGTTAAGCTGGACCGTGTGAATCCCTTCCCCAGTCTCTCAAAGACACAGACCTAATTGTAGAACCTGGTGTTTCTTGTGTGTTTCTAGAAACCGTAAAGTTTAATTGTTCAAACGAGGCTGCTAACAGATGCTAATGGATTGCAGAGAAAGCAGGAGATAGGAAGTGGTGAGATATTCAGGGCCAATTTGTGCTAATGAGAGCTCATTAAGAGGTTCTTGAGATAAAGGTTCTGTCAGGAGGCAGTCAGTGTGGCTGAATTTAGTGGTTTGTGTAGAAGATGGGTTAAAATCCAAGAACTATGTCCCGTTAGGACAAGACTGATTAAATTTTAAATGGCACTGACTCTTAGCCACTTACCGAGGTGGGGAAAAGGAAGGAGGTCCTCAGCCAATGGTTTGGGTTCGAAGGCTGCAGTGAGGGAGGGCAGTTACAGTCCCGAGAGCCTTGGAGAGGTTGTAACCTCAGAGGGAAGAACCATTGCGCTGAGACAGCTCAGCAGAAAGCTGTGAAAGTGATTTAAGAACGTGAACTGAGAGTTTTAAGATATAGTTCCACGAACAACCATAAAAATAGCCTCCCAAGGGAATGAGTCAGAGTAGCCAATATTGCTGCTTACAGCCTTGAACTTCATGCTGAAACTTGAAAGAGAAGCTGATCACTCTGCACAGAGCAGCGATTTTCCCAGGGATATGAGTAAGGCAAGATCATGGATAAATTGCTTATCACGATGGGCAAAGCAGATGGGCCAGAGACATGATGATTGCAAAATCCCCTTTTTGTCTTGAAAGCTCTTCTCCTGATTTCAGATGCTATGGCTTGCCAGCAGGATTCCTTGTAAGGCGGAATGAGGTCTCTCCACCACATTTTGCTGTATTCCTGGCTGGTAGGACTCTTCTCAAAGTCACGTTCACAGCTCACAGTGGTCCTGGAAACAAGTTCCAGTGTCTGCACACAAGTCCACAGAAAGACCAAAAATGGCAGTTGAATGCCCAGAGGTTCTTTGGGACTAACATGCGTGTGCAGACATGAAACAGTAACATTCAAAGGGCATGTCAGGCTCTGAGTTCTACTTACCTGAAAAAAAAGTACTGTCACCCTCTTCCAACATTTAGCCATGCTTAGTCTTTCTTTAGAGAATGGAGAACCTATACACACCTTCTAGAGAACACATACACACCTTCTAAGGGAAGAAAAAAATATAAACTGGAAATGAAGTAATGTGGTGCCTAAAATTCTCATACTGTATCCATTGCACAGTAATTTAAAGTTCTTATATACTTCACCACAATATCTCATGATAGTGAAGTCCATCCCTGTTTTAGAGGAAAGCCCATGAGGTTTGAGTTATGTATATACAGCAGGGCTGTTACTTCTGTCACGTAGGTCAATATAACTCTTTCCCTTACCCAAAAGTGGGATCACCTGGAGATGGGACATAAGAGGTTGGATGGAGGCTTCCCATATTCCAAAAAGTAGTATTTTGGCTTGGCTTAATAAGTCATTGTACAGAAATATTCTTCAAGGGAACAGGGGAAAAACTAATCCACCCTTCTCTTTTCAGAGACAATTCTGTATCTGGTCACTCTGGTCTTGCCAAGCGTGTGGAACCTCCCTTCTCTGCTGGCTGCCCATCCTCAGGATTGCCAGGCCCCAGCAACACTTCCCAAAGTCAGGGGCTGTGGCCATGAAGGAACAAGGCCAGAGCTGCATTACTGGTTCTTGGTGCTGTGAAGCTGTAAGGAAATCTGTGTCACTCCAGCAGCCACTGGAGAGAAATGGCTCCCTGTCTGTTCCCAGGCAGCCCCGCCAAGCAAACCAGTGTCTCCAGCTCTCCCTCTTTGCAGGTGTACTGCTAAATCAGTTCTTTCCTCGGTACAGTTTGTACATTTTGGTGTCCAAATTTGCTTTGCACTGATAGGCCTTTGCTTGGAAGCCTCTATTTATAGTGAACTGAGGTGAACTGTCTTTTTAACTTCTGCCTGAACTTCAGCTGTAGAAAACATTCCATCCCAACCTCCTTTTTTTTCCCCCTGAGGTATTAAACACAACTACCTTCACAATTTGTTTTTTTAAAGATTTGTTTACTGGCTGGTTTTGGAAAATAGCCATTATGCTTTTGGTTTTAGACATTTTGGTATATTTTAGCTGCTCTTCAGATGATTATATTGTTTGTAAAGTGAAGATTCTAAGCAGAAGCATTTTGTTCAGACATGTTGAGAGCACTAAACTTAAGTTTGAGAAGAAATGAAAAGGGAGAGGTTGGGAGGCTCCTTAAACTACTTCTCATTTGGTAATTCCAAATGAATATATGAATCAAATTACTTTTCAAATTAATTGCTTGTCAATTACTACACAAAGGAAACAGCTCATTGTTCCTGCTTTTGAAGTGGACAGAGTTTAATATGTGGCATATTAAACACTGGAAACTGTAATGACTGGAAGGATGCACATTCCCTTCCTTAAAAATTATGGGTCAGGACTGCTTTTGCTGTTGTATTTCTGTGGCTGTTACTGAGTCAGCAGTGGCTGTGGGGCTCTACTCTGTACACTGATGCTGTAACAGGTACTGTGAGAGAAATGCCTTTCTTAGTTTAAACCAAACTTTGCAATTTTACCCTTGCAGCTGCAGATTCCCATTTTTCATTGTGGGCCACAGCTGAGGGCTGTGGCTTTGGAAACACCAAAGGTTTGTGATGAGATGTTAACTTTGGTAAATTATTCATGGTAAATAAATATGTGACCAGTGAAACGTTCAGATAAAAATGAAAGTTTCCTTCAGAGTCTGAGATTGCTTTTTCATTCAGTGATAACCTTCTGGAATGCTATCACAATTTGAAGTCAATAAATAGGTTGACTGTGTGAGCCTACAAGAGCTCAAACACACGTGAAGATGTCTTTGGGTGTTTTCCATGATCTGTCCTCTTCCATTCTCTCTCCTGGCTTTCTGACATGTCTGATGAAGTCAGATATCAGCATTAGAGATCTGTTCCAGCAGCTCAGACAGCGCTGGGCATCTGCTCAGTGCTGTGGGTGACCTGAGCTGTGCTGGGAGGAGCCCTGGTTTCATCTCAGTGCTCCACTTCCCTGCAAACCAGTTCATGTTCTTGAAAGTTTTTCTCCTTGTGACTGGCAACACAGTCTGTTGCAGCACTGCAAGGGCAGGGTTTTATCTTACCTCACTTTAATGCTCTGAAAACAGAGCATCAAAGCTCAGCTCAGTCAAATTTCCTTCAGAATCTGTGTAGAGAGTTACTACAAGGGAGTTTAATAGCAGATACCTTCTCATTTATAAGCTCCTTTTAAACTGGACACCTAATTTTTCAGACTTCCTGCTATGAGGATTCATTTCACATGTGGCTGTGCAGTGCAGTGCTGTAAATTCAGCCTTTTGGAAATATTACTGACCATTTACCATCTATGAGTTCATGAAAACCATTTATAACAAACTTGTTAGTTTAAGAATTAGAACAATTTTTCCAATTTGAGTGGTATTTGTATTATTAAAGAAACTACAATCTGATTTGTAAAGGCAAATACTGGAAGATTCCACTTTTGAATGTTTTTTACAAATTCAGGTGTTTATGGAAATATTTTAGGGTTATTTAAAATTATTTCATATTCCATTAATAAGGGTATTTGACAAAAAATTAATTTAGTTAGTTCTCACTCCACAGTCAGCCTGGAATATTTTAATGGACTTCTCTGGGTCAACTCCAGCTTCACACAACACAAGCAACAGGGAAACACAGGCAGGGCTGTGCACTGTTACGTTACAAGCAGGATAAGTCTTGAAAAAAAGGCTAAATACTCTCATTAGGGAAAATTTGGATCTGGACTCACATCTGAACTTGTGGGAGGAGCTGAATACTAATTGTTCTATAAATGTTTAATATACCTAGCACTCTCCCATTGTGTAGCATCTCAAAGGAGGCATCTTTTCTTCTCTCACACATACACCCCAGTACTCTTCTTTCATTAAGGCCTCCCAAATACATTAATTAGAACAGTCATCAAATTTGCATCTGACTGATCAACGCCACTCCAGCTTTATTTCAATGTAATTGCA
>WAAG01072335.1:6902-20333 GCA_013390105.1 Tichodroma muraria
TCCACAGTTAATGATTTTTTCATGTAACTAAAGCTCTCGAGTCCCACAATACATCTTCTCCTTTTATAGTACCTGGGTTCTGTTACAATCAGCTCAACTGCTGGCCAGATTAGCTCATGCTTTTTATCAACTGCACGCTTGTTCAGAACTGATTTACATCCCCCTTCCCTGCTCCTCTTCAGAGGCTGTTCAGTTTTCCATCCATCTAGTTTAGAAAAATATAACCTATTTTAGTAAAACTAGTAGAGTTAACTGATAGAAAAAAAAAGACCCCAGAGTGTTCTGGAAATTTAAGGGAAGTGGTATCTGAAATTCTGCCTACAGAACCTAATTTAAAATATAAGAACTTGATGAAGCCTATTAAGTATTACAACTAAAAGTTACCTTTATAATGAATTTCCAAAATCTGAACTATTAGCTTTTTACCAGATTTCAAATAAAATAGTGCACTTTAGAGGGTATTTAAGTCTGCTTCTGGCTGCAAGATGCTTTGAATGGTTCAGAAGTTGCCTAGTTAATCAAGAGAGGAGAAAGTTTTCTTGATATTGCTCTCCTGCTACCTCTCCTGGCAGCTGAATGGAAGAGCACACAGCTGAAACAAGGACTCGGTAATTCTACCTCAGTGTTAAGGCAAAAATAGTCATTGTAAGCCCATTTCACACAGAAGAAACTGAAAAGAAGTTAGCTTTGTGTAGGTAAGAAAGACACACCACAAGCCTTTAATATGATGCCAATGCTTGTTTCCCTGTCCCCTCATTGAGTTTCAGAGTATCACAGCCTTGCATGGCCATGCAACTGGACAATTTCACAAAGTAAGGAAACAAGGGAGAAGAGTCGCTGCCCTTCAATCTATAATTCCTGGTGTAAGGGGATACTAAAAGCCCTTCCATTACACTTTATCTCAGTTCCCTGTTGCAATGGAGCAGGTCAAAGCACCCATTGTGCTCTCAGGAGCAGTGCTTTGAGCTTCTTCCCAGAGCCTTGACCCTGGCACACAGATTTAGGGAGCTTTAAAGAAGTGCAAACACGGGATTGCAGAGTCAGTGCTGTATCAACAGCAGGAAACAGAGTTCCTGCTAAAGCCCCTTCTTGGCTGCAGGCCATATCACTGGCCAACCCAGATGGGAATGTCCGGTTACATGACTTGCTTATGGATGGGTCAGCTCAAATCCTACGTGACAAAATTTCATCCTCCTTCCCTCCTTTGCCCCTCTGTTGCTTGTCAGGAATGCTATTTTATCAACAGTATTAATTACTGCAAGTAAATAACCTAATTGCCTTGGAAATCTCTGGGTTAGCTACCATGAAAAACAGAGAAAGGTGGCCTGAGAAATTAGTAACCATCTGGGACAGCTTCCTCTAGAGCAATTTCAGTTAGCTGATGTGGCTTTCAGGAATGGGCTGCAGGTAGTCCTGCACCTCTATTAACTCCAATTAAGCCGTCTCCTCAGCAGGGTAGTTTAGTCCACATACATTTCCACATTAACACAGGTTATGCAGCTGCCAAACCACTCAGACCATCTTGGGCATTCTAACACATGCACAGTACCACAGAGATGATTTCAGCAGTAGTCTTGTTTTTGAGTATCACTGCTAGTAGTAAGGAGCCCAGTCTGTGTTTGATAGGTACTCAACAGTAGCCATGCATTTTTTTAAGTTTTTCTGTATCTTCCACTGGGAATACAGCGTCTACTCCCTCATCTGGTCTTAGCCTCTGAGGAAAAATAAGAGTAAGGGGGCTTCATAAACCATAAAGACTTTTTTTTTGTCATTTTAAGCTTACATGAGCCAAAAAATAAAGTTTAATACCGAGCGCCACAGTCTGTGTGGTAAGAGGGAGGTTACCTGCACCTTGCCAGTGACTGGGTGCATCCCTTGCAGTGCCATATCCCTGATCCACTGGGTGACACTGCAGTTGTTTCCGACAGTGTCAGGATGTCAGATTCACTTAGGCCTGGCACTCATGTTCTGCCTTTGGGACTCTATGGCTCAGAATATAGAATGACATTTTTTTAAAATAACACTTCAGTTATTTTAAAAATAAAAACATATTGCTCACATAACTAAATAAACAAACAAACAAATTCCTTCAACCAAATAGTCTCTATAGAACCAAAACTCATCCTATCTCAACACTGATCATAAAATTAACCTAAGACTAATTTTTTAACTAAGGTGTCTGTCACTTACTTGGCTCCCTCATATCACTTCTTGAACAAATGCCCCCTCTGTCTAAGGCAATAAAAAGTTTAGAAATTCAACTGATTACTTTTTTCTTCTCTTTCCTGACTCATGCGCCTATTCATGTTCATCATTGCCTCTTAACAAGCCTTAATGTTGGTGGAGAGATTTTGTTCCTTTTTAGTTAACAAGGCTTATCTGCCCATTCATTAAACATCTCAATAAATCCAAAATACATAACTACAAATTGGTACAAAGTAACTCCACACCATATCTGAAAATGTCCAGAATCTTGACTTAAAGCCATCACAGAATACTAGTCAGTGTCCTCACTATTTTCATTTAGTAGGACCAAAATAGTAACAGTGTTAATACAAATAACATGAAAGCATTTGCAAACAAAGGAATATCACTTGAAATTAGCTGTACTGTTTTTGTGGGAACAGAAATCATCTGCGCAGATACATATGAGTCTTACCAGTTAGATGTCCACTCATGACACTTGTTTGTGGCAGTAAAAGTCCAAACATCATCTAAGTGCACACACTGTACGTTCCCACCCCAGGGGTAAAGAATAACAGGTATTGAATCCAACACACCTGAGGCTCCATTTGTGCATCCAGTCCTCAGAAGTAGAAGACATGAGGCCTCATGCTCATATGTAATTTAAGCCACTGTCTTTCAACCCCTTGCATCTGTTCATCTCTTGAATTTTTACGTAATAGTGAGAATTTTAGTTTGTGTGACCTGAAGCAATTTCATATATTGAACTTTGCATATAGTATATGTGAGTCTTCTTGACTTTAACAAGATCTTTAGAATTTAGAAGTCCTCCCCATGGCTGAAAAATGTCAATTTTTGCAAATTCTCTACCCACTTGTTGGTTCACACCGCCTTTCTTTCCAGTTCTTTCCAGTTCTTTCCAGTTTCACTCAGTTTTTGCTTTTGAACTTAAATAAGAACACTCCCAATTATTCAGTATTTTTGTTTCTTTTATTGTTTTCCTTAGCTAATCTAACTGAAAGAGATACTATTTAGTTAGAGTCAAGAAGAAAGTATTGAAAAATAGAAGCTTTGTATAAAGTTGCATCAAAATGAAATCTCTCAGCTCTGAAGCAGCCTCTGTAGTTCTTCTGTTTTGTTTCAGAAAACATTCCCAAAGCTTTACAAGACTTTTAAAGATCTCCTACAAGGCATGAAGCATTAATCTTTAATATTAAAGCTGCTACAACTGAATTTCTAGTCTTCAAACAACTTCTGAGTGTTTCTGTTTTGGAAGAAAGAATAATCTTGTGGTAAAGGCACTGGAAGAAGAAGAAAAAGCTCTCAAGTCAGTTAGCAGTATCATCATCCATTTTTGTATGATCTTTGACAATCCAGACTGACTTTTTTTCTGTTTACTAGAATAGATATTAAAAATGGGAATAGCAACATTTCTGAGTGATGTTGTAGGAGAAGGCATAATGAGTACAAGATGCCCGTACAGGAGCCATGAACTGAAAACACCCCATGTATTTCTAAGGACTATCTAAGTCACATTAGGCATACCATAGCTAAAGGCTTCAAAAGAAACTGTGTGACAGACTATTTGAAATAGGTTCACCTAGGACAGAGTTCAAGTGGACTACTCTGCTTGGAGGAATAGTGGAAAAGAAGGAAAACTTGATCCTGTAAATAATGGGTTTGGGAAAGAAAAAAAATTACATGTAATACACATCTAGAAATCAGCTAAAGGAGTCATCTAAAGCATATTGGAGATGGCCTTTCTGTTGCTGGCAATGAAAAACAGAGTGTGGGACAAGCCATGCAAACCTTCCCGGGGTCCTTGTCTGCAGGACATTGCTGAACTGTGCAAAATGACACCTTTACTGCCCTGGGGACTGGAATTAGAGAGCCAGGGATAGCACTGCTGAACCTGCCTATGCTGCCATCCCTCCTGCAAGGACAGTGCATCTCTGCCTGCACCACGGTCGCTCTCTGGCTTAACTTCAGCTGTCTACAAGAGAGGATTCTATCCAGAGGACACAACCATCTTAGGAAGATTGAACGAACCATCCTTTGGAGATTCCAAGCTGAATAGTTGTGTGATACGGTCCAAAGTCTTATTGATACACTTACTCCTCAGTTTGTTTGTGCCTTTATTCAAAACACAGTATCTGCAAAAGGACATCTCTGCGAAGAGTAGAGAGTTGTCCCAAGTTTCCCACAAGAAACTCAGATATCCTTCTTGGTTTCATCACTAGATTTTCATTAATTTTTCAAAACTCCCCTTCAAAAATGAGACGGATTTTTCATTTGGTCAGTAAGTTTTCTATTCAAACTTGAAATTATTTTGTATAGATAATACATTCCACTTTTGTTACATGAACTGTCTACCATAAGATGGGAAATACATGAATATTTATTCATGTATCTCTGTTTCCTGGTTTTAAATATGTACACTCAGGACGTATGAAAATTAAAAAAACGTATGCATACTGTCTATTTACATTTCCATTTATATATATAACCAGATGTTGTACATAGTTTTACATGCCTCAGTAGCCATATACACATACACGAACTATCACTCTGTTCTGAAGAATGCTCAGCGTGATGGGACAGTCATCCTGATCAGTATTCCTAGACACTAACACAGTAATAAGATGTGGGTGGCTGGATTTGGGAGGGGTAAAGAACTGCAGTGCTTATTTGCTACAGTGAGGTGAGCTCTCCTAATTTAACTTCTGCTTTCAGAAAAAAAAAAATTATATTGTGTTCCCATTTCAATAAACCACAAATATTAAGATTAAATATAACCTAAAGAATAATAACTTTTATTTAATGGTCAAACTGTCAAAGTCTGCTTAAATAAAGGAATCAGTTTTAAAGTCTCTGCAAACACTAGGTTTAAATTACTTTCAAGACCTATAAAGAGACAACAGAAAACATAAACAGCTTGAATTGTTTAAAACGTGTGTTCCCCCTAATTAAATAAGAAACATCTGTCTTGGGATTTTGGAAGTGGATATAAACTACCCACATTGTGCCTAAATCAGTTTCCATCCAGCTTCAGTATTCTGAAACAAAATTCTTGTTTTCTGTATAGAATTAAATCAGCATGCCACACGAGGCACTTCATCCATCTGAACAGCCAGAAATCCCCTCGTTGAAAATAGCAGCAAAGACTAGAAATCCTGCTATTTCCATGGTTCAGAGAAGTGTGAGACAAAGCTTTTGGGGCTTTGCCTTCTGAACATGAAAAAGTATTTTCAAAAGCACGAATCTGTCACAAATACATTTCATTAAAGAAGAAAAAGAAGAATAAAAGGCAGTTATTAAGATGAACTACTACTGATCCTGGAGGTCACAATCCTGTTACTTCTCTGGGGACCATTAAACCCTTCTTAGAGGGCAATGCTCTTCAAGAGCACATTCATTCAGACTCCCAGAAGCGGGATTTCCATCCGAGTGCAGAGACTCGGATCAAAGCGACCCAGGTAGAGGAATCGCGGAGGAGCCGAGCGGGACGCGGGCGCGGCGGCACGACACACACAGCGCTGCTCCGCGGACAGCGCGCACTTACTGGTGTTGTCGAAGGGGATCTGCCTGCACCGGGCGGCGGGCCAGGCGCAGTAGTACACCGCTCCTCCTTCCACGATGTCTGGCTGCGTGGTGTTGGCTTTGGGAGCTCCCACCAGGACACTGACCCTGAGAAACACACCGGGAGATCACCGCGGAGATCGGGACAGGCGGGCGACGGGCGCTGTCACCCCGCGGGCGCGACGTTCGCCCACCGCCTTCCCAAAGCGTTCCCCGGGCCCGGGGGCGGCCCGGCCCCGCCACCCCCGGAGGCGGCACTCACGTGCTGGGGTCGGGGATGTAGAAGTCCACCGAGTACCCGAAGTAGCTGCCCGGGGGGCCGCTGTACACCGTCAGCTTCTCCTCGTCCAGGTTGAAAGCCACCAGCGCCGGCGCCCAGAGCAGCGCTGACAGGAGGAGCAGCGGGTGCTGCCAGCGGCGGGGCCGCCCGCGGCTGAGGGGCAGCATCCTCGCCGCCTCCGCGGCCGGCTCCCGCTGGNGCCGGCGGGGCAGGGCTCTGGCGCCTGCGGGGACCGGGCGCCGGGAGCCTCCGCCGGTGAACCCGCGGCAAACGGCGGCTAAGCGGGACACCCCGCGACCGCCCGGCAGCTACCGATGGCTGCCGTGGGGCGGTCGTGTTCCCGGGGGCAGATGTCGGAGTGCGGGCTGGTGGCCTCGAGTTGAATTTCTCTCCACTTGCATCATTTTCAAGGGTTTGAACTGAAGAGCCTGATACTTGAAAATCTCTTTTGGGAAACTGAAGTGCATTGAAAAAATGTAAACCTCCATCAGATTGTTATTTGGTTGCTCGGCATGACCACTATTAAATAGAAACAAAAAAAAAAAAACCCAGCAACGGAAAAACCCCTTCTAAGCACAGGAAAGCTGTAGGGCCGGGCACAGAGCTCAGAACACGGTAGAAGATGCGATTCCTCTGCTGCTGACAGAGTTTCCCGGTGAGTGCCCGGCTGCCTGCAGCGTCAATGAGCTGAAGGGCGCGCCCCGCCCTGGCGCAGAGGAGAGCCTTTAGCACAGCCCCAGGCAGGCGCAGGTGTCGTGCCGCTTTTCCCATAGAAATAACCAATTGAACGTGGCACTTAAACGGAACGGCGCTTTAGAAAGCTGCTCTGGTAATTTCTGCGTGAAAGTAATCAAAAAGGATGGGGCTCTATAACTCGTCTTGAACTGTTGTTTGCCTCTGCAAGCCCCACAACAGAGTTCCAACTGGTTTTGTTAAGAATGTACAGAAAAACCTGACTGCCTGAAAGGCTTGCTCCCTTCCCCTACGAAGCTAAGTGTGGCATCACACCCACATCTTGAGGGGAGAGCTTCACTAGTATTTTTTTCTGGTCAGCGCAAAGGTAGGAAGAAAAGGAGAAACATTTTATTTTCCATGTAATAAGCTCTGCAACAACGAGGAAAAAGAATTGTTTTTCAGCATTTATAATGCAGATATGTCATTCAGACATATCATATTTGCGATTCAAATCATAAATGACACAGACATATTTGTGATTCAAAACAGAATCGGAGAAAAATCAAAAGAATAGAGAACCCATTTATAAACATGCTACATTACGTCTACCTATGAAAGTAGTTGAGAGCAGTTTGTTTTGTTGTGAGGTTCTGGTTACTTTTGTGTTTGTTTTATTTTAAGTGCTTTATGGCAAGATTATTCAAATAAGACTGACATTCCTTTTCACAGAAATAGAACTGTGTGCTTATTTCCAGCATTAACTGTGTGACCTTTAGCTGTCCCCACAAGCTTGTACGATCCCTTAATTCTGCTTGCCTAACATTTATGCCAAATTTATTTGCTAAAAAGAAAAACATCACCTTTGACACCATTTTATTACTTTACATTGTACAAGTATCTCTTAGAGATCTAAGCACCAGTAATAAATTCAGAAGTGAGGTGCTTCTGAATGACTTTAGGATTAACACCTACTCTTAAAAGTCAGGCAGTTTTAAGGCAATTGAGGGCATTTAGTTGTGTTGCCTTATGCTAAATGATGATGATGATGCTCCTTTTTAGCACAGCAGTCAGTTCCAAGGCTGAGTGTCACAAATGTAGTTCCTGGCTCGAAGAAATGCTCAGACTGCTGTCCAGAGCACTGGCATTCAGAAGTGAGAAGGCAGCACATTCTGGTGCTGTAGCCATCTTGTACTGATCCAGACAAACCAGATAAAATTCAGCAATTGGCACAGCTGGAGATAGGCGAGTGTTCACTCAAATGAAGCTGAGGAGGCATAAGCAAGAACACAGGCAGTTCTCATGTGCTCCCCTTGGGCCTGCCTTTCAGTTGGAAAGACAGGCCACCTAACCTGGTTGTTTTGAGCTAAATTTTAAAAAGTAAAAAAGTGCTTCAAATGGCTATCAGTGCTAAAACCTGTAGGAAGGCAGGGCAGCATGGAAGGAAAGAACTTTCTTTCCAAGATCCTTCTGTCCCAAACCTGTTAACCAACAGCTGTCTCCCCCTCCCCCCTGCCCCCTTCCTTTTCCTTTTTTTTTTTCTCTCTATAGAGACATATGCATGCAGGATACTCCAAATCAATTCAAAGAGATAAACTAAAATAACTTATGTTTCTAAGGATTTGCAGTGTTTCCCTAAACAATCTGGACCTGTTCTGATCACTAGAAGCTTATTTCACACCTGGCTTTCCTCGGAATTTAGAAAAGTTTGAAGTGCACACTGATCTGCACTGCATAAGAGGTAAGCAGCTCTCACAGTTGTTGGTAGACTGAAGCTTGACTTTAGTATACCTGTGGTCTGATATATTAACTCCTTTGAATATCTAACTAAAAAGTCTTAATAGGCTCTAGAACCATACCTGGCACCAGGATAGAGAACTTTATAAGGACATTCAGCCAAGAGTCTAAAAATCATTATCAACCTTACAGAATAAATGAAATGTCATATGTGGGATTAAGTAATTTATGAAGAAAAATGTAAGATTTGCGGTGTGAATTTCTACGGCTAATATGTGCAGTTGGTGATATATGTCATTATGATGTTTCCAATCTTAAAAATAGATGGGTCTAATCTTCTGTGGAAGGTTTTTCTGAGGCAAAACTTAAATACTGATATTTTGTATAAGGCTCCATTATCAGAACTTCAGTGTTATTTATGCTACTTAGTAATGAACCCGCTAGCAGAGAAACAAGTATTTCAAACAACTGTATGGGCTTTTAACATAAATCTTATCAAAATTAGTGACAATTTTACTGTTAAATCTTTTCAAAATACGGCAGTTACGAAGCTGAAATGTCCAATTCCCTCAGGAAAACTTCCCTTTCAACTGTTTCCTAGTTTTGTTTCTGTAGGCCAGAAGCCTTCTCCTGAACTGTAGTTGGAGCAACTACATAGACAGTATTTTGTATTGATTATCATGTTGCAAGAGGATAAAATGAGGATGTGACCATGGATTACAAAGAGTTTGCGTGATCCGGGATGACATGCCAACCAACAAAAGATGTTCAGCATTCCTCTTTGAACCTTACCTTTCTGAACACAGTCCAAGTTAAAAGTCTTAGCAGAAGTAATTCCTACACAAAAAGCGTTAAAGCTAATTCAGATTAAACCATCTATCAATGGAAGCATATAGTGCACAGAAAAATCCATTTATTTTCAAGAGTTCTCCTGGAAATACTGATTTTTCATTAGTTATAAGTATTAGCTAATTTAATCATACAAAATCAACGTAAAATGGAGTCTAATGAGCCAATCTACCACGCTGGTGAAAGCAGAGACTTTGTGAGTGAGACTCCCAAGGACGGGCTGTTGCAGAGGAAGCCGTGGATGCAGCGTTCCCCCTGCACCTCTGGCGATCGCCGGCAGCAGAGCTGCAGCACAGGGCTGGCACAGCTGCGGAAGCTGAAGGTGCTCTCCGGAACACGCCGGATGCTTTGTGCTGAGCAGCCTTGCTTGCAAGCAGGAGCACCCAGAGTAGCTGTCCGCAGCCTGACTGCAGACACTCATCTAGTTGGACAGCAGATGAGTGCATTGCACTAAGGGGGTTCTTGTTTCTGCTTGGGAACTATGTGTAGACAACAGCCATTCCTCTCCCCCAATGGATTTTGACTCCCATACTTGCCTGCTCCATCAAGACCCATCTTGGGCTTCTTTGACCTAAATTCATCCACACGTGAACTGAAGAGATAAGAGAAAGCATACAGAGCCACATAAGCATAAACTGTAACTGTCTGAAGGAACAGAACTATAAGAAGTATCCAAAAACCAAAATGCCCAGCATGTACTGAAGTGGTTCACTGTTTTAAAGGTCCCTTTGTGTGGATTCTAACAAGGATATTTACATTTGGGTTTGTACTGGTTGCTTACCTTTAACAGTTCAGACTTCAACAAAGCAAATATGTATTTGTTAGCCTTCAGCCTTCAAATATAACTCATCTGGGCTAATATGAAGCACTAGATGTAGTCTTTCCATTATTTACTTAGATAACTTATTTGGAGCTGTCTGACTGTGAAACGCAGTATACATTGAAGTGGGAATAATTTTTTTTACTATTTATCCAGCAGTTGACCCCAGGACCCTTCCTCTCCCCCCCCTCCTTTTTTATGAAAGTGAATTTAGAACAAAAATACACCAACAAGTATCTGAACAATTTTCTGTCTCCAATGGTTTTGAGACATGGGAAGGAATAGCCAGTTTTCCAGACCAACTGGCCAACATCCTGCTAACTGCACCATGCTGTCAGCTAGGATAGTATTTGTTTCCCAAAAGATACTGACCTTTCCTTGGCAATTAAAATTGAACAACTCTGCAATATGTAAAAACCCCTAGAGTATTAATCAAAATGTGATTTAATTGCATATTTAGCTCACACGCTTTCTTACACTTAGCATTATTAATTTGCTCTGGTTACTTACAGCATGTATTTAATCCCATAGAGTGCTCTGATTTTATTGCCTAGGCCTCAGTTTGCAAACTGCAATATATACGTGCACACACAGGCAGCACTTAGAGCAGAACAACTTGTATACAGGTTTCTAGACATTTTTCTCGGAAAACAAATCAAACGGAGCAAACATTAATGTCCTACATGTTTTAAAATAAAATATGTAGGACATTAAAATAAAACCACAAAAAGCCATCAAAATAACCACATTCTTTCAGGGGACAAAAAGTTAATTTCCATGAAGGTAGAATCTCTGCCATCTTGCTCATGGAAGAAAGGCCAGAAAGGTTCACTTAGCTGAGGCTCTCAGACGAGCTGCCTAAATGCCATAAAGCACTGTTAGTTAGCCTCTGTAATCCAAAAATAAGTGAAGTAAACCAGAATACAGGCCTCTAACAACGAGGCAGTATGAAGGAAAAAGGATACAGGAATGAGGATTCTTTTATCACACCATCATCAGCTATATGTCTCTAGAGTACAGCAGGAGGTTTAATCCAGACTAATGCTTAAAGACAGAACTCACATCAGCTGGGCTTCCAATTTTTTTCTTCTTCTGAGAGATAGAACATCAATTTTATGAGAGTGGGCTGATAAAAAAGATGCATATTCTAACAGATTCAAGCTATGATTCAGTGCAAAATCTGGTGTGATACTCTAGTATAAGCCAAGGACAGACACCAGAAATCAAGAGAAAGAGCGAGAAAAGTGAATTTTCCCCTTCCAAGGTGTCAGTGGAAGTTTAAGACATTTATCTTAAATGTGCAAAACCAGCTAAAAGAAATACCTATCAAGCTAGAGTATTTTTTGAAAAGTTCCACACTTGACAAGCAGATTCTCTTAATTTATCTATATTTTTCATCAGTAATACCACTATTACACAAGTTTTTAACGTCAAGCCTACAATGCAAGACAGAATACTTGTGTTCTAAGTAAACAGAGTCCTAATACAAATTGAGGCATCTTTTCAAATCATTCTTACCTGTGAAGGAATTATTCTTTTTTAAGAAACAGAAATCTAACAAAAATACTCTCTTAATACTAAGATACTCTGCTGTCAGTCTGCAATAAGGAATGGTCATGGTAATTCTGGAAGTTAGGAAATTACCCTTTGGTGTGGGCTTTTTCTCCCCCAAGATGCATTCAGCTTGAAAGCTGGCATTTCTAAACCTGTGGTTCCTTTTCATCATCTCAGAGAAGCAGCAAACAAGTCCAAGTAAACCAAACTTTAAGTAATATATGATTCAAGGAAAAGATTTTATTTTAGGGCTAAGAAGTTGATAATAAATAAAGGAATATAATAATGTAATAACAGATGTTCTCATGCACTTAACACATACAGTAATGCTGGCTTACACTGCTGTTTGGACAAATTAAGAAGAGGTATTTGGCAATATTGTAAGTTTTGAATAGTTTAAAGATTATAGAACAAGAAATTCTTTCTGATGTTTTTACATTTCTTTTATACAAATTCAAATAAATATTAATATATCTATTTTTACTCAGATTTTCTGTTCACTTTTAACATGCCCAATAACTAAGCCACAGTAATATACAACTGCCAAGAAAGAGTATTTAAGAATTATACTTATTCCTAAAAATGTATCGTACTTATGTCACATTGTGCAAGCACTTTAGGTAAAATTAGATTTTAGGAAAAACTGCAGAAAATTTAAACTCATTAAAACATATCCAGTGCAAAGGCCAGTCTAGTCCACACATTATGGTACTGTAATGTAAGCTAATATAATTTAAATAATAAAACATGCCTATATGATTCTGAGAAAGCTGAATATGTTTCATGTTTTAAAGATCTGACATCTAATATGCAGATTCTGCAATATCAGAATTTTTCAAATCTTCATGAGATGGCAAAATAACGGTAAGACTTTATAAGTAGGCCTCTTTTTTTAGGATAACTCACATTAACAGTACTACAGTGGCCAAAAAAGACAAACTATTATAATAGAAATCAATCTGATTAAAAAATTAAATATTCCAATTAACACTGAAAAAGTGTTTGTAATCATTATTTACAATTCCTCAATGATACCAGTGTATAACTCCAAAGTACACCACTCCCCAAGCAAACTCCAATCCCGTATCCCCACGGGAGGATCCGAGGGCCGGATGTTGTTCATGGAGAACACATCAGTTTAGGGAAGGAGATCGATCTGTGGTCCAGAGCAGTTCTATGTACGGCCATTTGGTCTGCAAGCAGCGTTTCACGGGAGTGTCGTCCGTCTGCAGCATTGGCTCTTCAAAGCCCATGACAACTGCTGTGCCTTCTACATACATGACCTGTCAAAGTAAACCCAACCCGGTCAGCCTGTTCAAAAACTGAAGGATGAGATGATTATTTTCACCGGGACAGGAGAGGATTTGTTATGATACATGTCAAATCTGTGAAGTTTTACATACTTCTTTTTTTTAATGGAATGGAAGTAGGAAATGGAAAAACCCTCATCTTTGAATGCTTCTGCTTACATTCTGGGGTATGGTACCACTGGAGATTTCACAGGGGTAACTTTAAGGACTTAACTATAAGCTACTCCAATGACTGAGTAGGTATATTTTCCAAAAGAAGTCTTAAGTCATTCTTGTTCCTTATTGAGGTGAATTTTTTGGTTTCATTTGGTTCTTTTTTTTAGGGTTAGGATTAAAAGTGTGAGAGATGGAATTTTTGTTTGGATTTAGATGTTTATTATTTCTAATTTATGTTATAGTTTTATTGATTGTATTTTTATACAGTAAGTTAATAGAGTAGAAATGGT
>WAAG01072346.1:0-17252 GCA_013390105.1 Tichodroma muraria
ACATCCTCAGGTGGAGTCGGCTCACCCTCCCCACCAGCTCTCCCAGCACCAAAGCACGACACAGCCCGTGTGTGTTTGGGATTTCTGCATTCCAGCAGCTTCCATCTTTCCCCAGACTTTCCCTCTGGCAGGCAGCAAACACAGGTTCTTGCAACTGGCACCCTGTCCACGAAGACATCTCCAGATCGGGTGCTATCAGCAGGCTGACGCCTTGCCTCAGTGGCTTCTCCTAGGCCGCTTCTATCCTCCCCAAGCGTTTCCCAGCAGAGATACTCCTTCCCACAATCATCTCCACATCAGGCATTTCCAGCCCGGCTTTAGGCTGTGCATGGCCTTCAGCCCTCCCAGCCCCTCCAGCCAAGCTGGCATAGCAAGACTGAAATGCTCTCGCTAATGGTGGTATCCTCTGGCAGAGGCCCGTGTGAATGTTGCTCTACTGCTCGTGCAGGTCTGCTCCTCTTATTCCTACCAGATAAGTCCTCCTGGAAGTGTCTCAGGCACGTCTGGTTGTAAGCCAGCACTGCCACATCCCTCTCTGTCACCATGTCTGGCACCGGGACCTGTGGCCTGTGAGCACCAGTTCCACGTTACCCAGAAGGGTCGAGAGCCACGTGACAGGAGCTCCTGCATCCCAGCACAAACGTGAGCACCAGTGCAAAAATCCTGTTGCCACATTGGCACCTTGTGTGACGAGAAAGCTGTTTTCATAAGATTTCCAGTCAAGAATTCCTTTCTACTCAACCTTTCCACACAAAACCAACAGTAAAACAAAAAAAAAATTTCCTCATGTTCTCCTAGGGGGAGAACTTGTGCTCCCTGCTGGTGAGAGGGTGAGCTAAGCTGCCAAAGCCCTCGCTGTAGCTGCTGATGCATTTTCCCTGTGGGGGAGAAGGTGAGAATTTCCAAGGGGTGAGCAAAGAAACCAGCCAGGCATGAGATTCACCACCACTTATCTGTCAACACCCACCATGGCAAAGCAGCCCTGGTAAGCACCGTGTTCCTCACATCAAGCAGAAGAATGTGCTGTGCTGTGGGCAGGGCCTGGTGCTGCCAAAAATTAATGCAAGCGCGTGGGAGAGAGCATCTATATTTTTACCTCTGAATCAGGAAAGGGTACAGCCTAGCCATGCCCAAGGACAGACTCAATCCCCATTAGGGAGCACAAAAAGCCTCCAAAGCTGTATTTCAAGCTTCTCTACACTCTTCTTGGACAATTTCAGTAGGTGGAAGGTGTTGTGACAGCAGAGTTGGAAATTAGGTCAGTTCTTCTGCTTGCTCCCACATTTACATGCCCCCACAGTCACACTGGGCAGAGATCTGGGTTCTGCCACCATTTTTAGATAATCACTTTTAGACATTTAGGGCTAATCTGGAGTTTTGCATATTAATCCCAGCAGTGGGAGGATAAAATAAAGCTCTGAAGCACTTAAACCTGCGGGGCTGTCCTTTGGAGAAAAGAGTTACATCTCTAAGAAGAGACTTGGTGTGCAAAACTAAACAGTGTGGTGCCCTCTGAGGAGGTGAGGGTGTCTATCTGGGTAACTGAGCACAATCTGGCTCATATTTTAGCACTGCCTGTACCTGGACCAGAGCATGATGTTGGGTGTAAGTGGAATCTGCAGTTACTGTAAGGGCTCCTTCTCAGTGCCAACAGAGAATAAACATGTCAAGGTTTAGATGCATGAATAATTACTGGATTTTAGCAACTTACCCCAGGTTAATAGAGCTACAGTGACTTCCTCTAGGTCAGTCTTAACCCCCAGTAAACACATGACAAAAATTCACTGCCTCCAGATTCAGAGGAGAGCTGTTGCTCCCAGAACATTTAAAACCACAACGAACTTCAGGAGATGGCAACATCTATTAAGGAAACTCAGCCAAAATGCAGTGATTTGTGACTTGTGCATGGGTTTGAATCCTGCTTGCTCATCAAAATCATACCTTGTGGAACTGCCTTCAACCCAGTGGTCCAGGCCACAGTAGTTACTCCAGGTGTGAGCTGACACACCCAGAAGGAACAGATGGACCCTGTTCTTGTTGCAGTTAGCTGCTGCACGTCTCACTCCTTACTCAGCTAGAAGGATGAAGCTGAAAAAGGATTCTTCCCCAAGCAGCCAGTACAAGAAATAAAAATTTATTCCAATCCCAGCAGTTGTTGCAGTATTATATCCTTGTCCTCAGTTTTAATAACTCATTAAAATAATCAGAAAAGAACTTGAAGAGTCAAGGCCAATGGCTAAGAGTCTGCCTGGATGCCCTGAATTTCCTCCAGCATACAGCATATATTCTTTAGATTTGCTGAAAATTGGAATAATTCCTTCTTTTATTTGATTTCACCCATATTTCCTGCTTCCGTGACCTCACCCCTCAGCACAGGCTATGCTCTCAGATCTTGATGTAAGATGCAAAAACACAGATCAGCTCACTCAATCAGCTCAGCTCAGAAGCTTTTGCCATCAGCTGGGCCATGTCCACACCAGCACTGAGAGCTCCATCCATGAGCCAATCCATGCTCACAGTCGTGTCATCCTTGGTTACTCACACTGCAGAACAGGGATCTCCACCAGCTGGGTGAGGACAGGGAGCAGGCAGCAGCAGCATGTGAGATGTAGGTATGGATCTCAAAGGCTTCACTGCACTCAAAACATGCTATTCTCCTGCTAAAATAGGGGCAGATGTTTCCTATTGCCACACTGGAATGCAGAGAGTGAGGAGGAACACACTTCACCTCAAGAGATTTTCGGGTTTTGCTCAGAAGAGCTGCCCAGAGAATAGAAAGGCCTCTGTAAGAGGAGCAGGGCAAAGTGCTGAGCATTTTTATGAGCACCAGAGCAGAGCAAAGGACTGGCAGGGAAACTGTGTGCTTACAGAAGCATGTGCATCCGCATTCCTCCACTGGAAGCAGGAGGACTAAATGACCTCACCATGCACAACAGTCATCTCTGCACATCAAGGGACAGAGAGAGGCTAAAACACTGTGCTCTTCTACAAAGGGGTTTCTACATTGGCACAATGCACACACAGGGCAGTTCATTTGAATTTAGGCAGGGTGGATGTCACCTTCTAGTCTCTCACAGCCAAACAAAAGCCCCCCTCCCCCACTCTGATTCAATTTACCCACACTCCTAATGTTGATTACACTCAGTTAGATGAAGCATTTCTCTTCCAGTCTGGCAGCTTTTCCTGTGATACTCTCCAGAGAGGGAAGTTTATAGAGTAAATCACCAGCTTAATGCTTTTGAAAAAATTTGCTGGGCCAATGCTCGCCTGGTGTTTTGCAGCAATAATGCAGAGAGGTAAAATATGTTGAATAAAAAAGCCCCTCTGCTAGTGCTTAGGTCAAGTAATGTACAATGATCTGCTTATTTAGCTGCATTTCTAATCTTGAAAAACACTAGTTGGGAAACAAAATGCATTTTCTTTTGATTAAACATTTTAAAAAACCCATTTACCACATTCCTTTGCGAACCTTATTAGGTTTTGCTCTTCCAAATTGCAATGGGTGCTGCATTTTTAGACAGGACAGTGAAAACACGTGAACACACAGTGACTATGCCATATGGGCTTTGTGCAGCAGCCGAGTATACATGGCAGGGATTTCATTAAGTTCTGGTGGCTCAAATAGTTAACCTCTAAGTAACAGATCTGTTTTGGAGAGCTATCAGCTCACAATGCAGCTATTTGGTTTCCAAACTGCAAATTAAGGTCAGTAAAATGGAACCGTGGCACTAGGAAATCCCTCTTCAATGACTATGAGTCATCTTGCATGCTTTTTCTTTTCCAAAGTTAATGTACAAAAAATTAGGTTTTTAAACAGAAATACAGAAAGGCCTCATACCAGTTTTAAAAGGATTCCCACTCTAAAATTCTTGAAATACAAAGTGAGATTTTTGGCACCGCTGAATCCATGCAGACTCGTAATTACTGGAAAGCAGCCATTCAGGTCAGTATTATATTGGTTTAAAGGGAAAATTAACACAAGCATTTTTGCTAACTAGGAATGTAATTAGGCCTCACCTACTTGCTTTACGTAACTTTTACTTGTTGTGCTTCTAAATTTTTGCTTATGGACCTTCAGGGCAGAGGGAGTTGACAGAACTCATCACTGGTTTTTATGGATTTGATATTTGCAAGTTGAATGGTTCACTAACACTTAAACCATATTTCAGCAAACAACGCAGCAAACATAGACATGGGAATTGGGGATAAATAATGTTGCAAGTCATGGTATCTCCAGTTATTTGCATCTCAGACCCATAAAAAGTTGTGCATATGCTGAGCCTTTTATGGTCATGTTTCCTTTCGGAGCATTACTCATAATGCAGAAGTTCAAGTCTCCACTATAAAAAACAGACTCATAAAAACCAGAATTTCTCACTGAAGGAAAATATATGCTGGGCCATAGACACTCAGGTTCTTAGTATTATATCAGGGCATGATCCTGATCTCATCCCCGTAAGGAAAATAGGCTTGAATAGAGATCATTTAAAGTAAAAGAAATTAGTTTCTGGTCCATTTGAAGAAAAAAATATCTATGACTAGGAATAGGGGAATCTTAGAGTACAGTGGTTAATCAGGTAGCATTTTACTTATTTGAAAAATAAAACAAGTAATTGCTGTTCAACTAGTGAAATCCTAGGCTCCAGTTAGTGAAACTCCCTATAACTGCACCTATATTTTCACCTCTGCCTCGTGGGCAGTGTGCTAAAGGACCTGGGAGTTTTCCAAAGAAGAATCAAAACAAATCCAGCAGTAGTTTCCCCTCTGCCCGGTGCCTCTCCTGTGCCAGTGCCAGCGAGGAAACCAGCACCACACGAGAACCATCTGTGCTGAACACGGCGGCTCTTCCCACCCTCGTGCTGCTCCCTCCGCCAGCAAAGCTCCGCCACAAGGCAGCTGGATGGATCTCCTGGAGTTCTCCTTCCTCTGGACACCCACTGCTTGCTCTCCTTTGGGGTCACACACTGTTCTGTGCCCAGGGCTGCTCAGCTCCTGTGTCCTCCAAGGCGTGTCCGCAGGTAACCCAAGCTCTCCCGTGAGAAGTGGCTGGGCTGACTCTTAGGCAAGATGCATCAGAAAAAAAGCCAAAAAGAACTATCTGGGCACTACAACCCTGTAACTGTTTTGGGGGTTACCCACCTGCAAAACTAAACATGTCAGGTCTGAGCAGACACGGAGAGCAGATTTGGCTCACAAGGAGAAGTATCATGAGAACAGTGTTAGCAAGTCTGCCTGTCTTAACAGCTTAGAAGAATTTCATTCTTGTACCAGACTTCCACTGCTCTTCAGTACTGGTCAAGACATTTTATCTGATTATTCTTCTCTGAAGCTTAATTTGTACAGCTGGCTATTTTTAAACGGCACATACTTCTGCACGGCAAGAAGGGAAATTAAGGAATAAAATTATTCCATAATGTTCCTTTCTATCTAGTTAATAGGCTCCACGTGTATTGTTTTATTACAGATAGTTCTAATAGGTAATTTAGCAGGTCGCACTGACAATGCCTCCTGCCACTCTGCCAGACTCAGCAGCCCAAATGCCCTGCCAACAGCTGGTGACAGCAGGATTTCTCCAGGGGAGCAGATCCATCCGAAGTAGGGTGGGGAAAGACAAGCAGGAGCCCTCTGAGAAATCAGGAATCATCTGCCAGGCAAAGCCACTAAGAAAGCAAAGAGGGAAGGCAACCAAGGATGAGGGGGAAGGCAAGGCCAGGCTGGGCAGCACCCACAGCCCTCCAGCAGAGGAGGGCACAAGGGGCAATGTATGACCTGCTGACAGTGCCCCTTCACGTGACACAAACAGTCACAGTGACTACAGGCTCTAAAAACCTAGAGGAAAAAAAAAAATCTTCTATAAACACACCAAGCAATTATTGCTTCTTTTCTTCTTCCACATCTGCCAATTTTTTTGCATTGTGTTATTGAAGGGGACATGCAGAACAGCACAAGGGACAAGATCCCAAGCTCATCCAGTGGCTCTGTGCTTTCAGGCTTCCCTCTGAGTAGGCAGACAAGGAGAAAATAATGGGTGGTAGATGCAGAGCAAGAGTAGGCACAGCAAAAAGCATCAGCGAAGCATTGAAAAAAGCCCATCAGAAAGTAAACCTGGGAATCTGGATCCCTTGGAAAGCTGAGGAGGATGGTAGTGGCTTTTTGAGCTTGTTCATTTGGCTTCCAGGATGAACTTTTTGATCTTCTGGTCATTAACTGAATTCTGATTTAAGACTTTGTATGTCTTACTAGTGAGTAAAAGGCTTTGCACGTCAAGATGATGACTGAAAGGACATCAGACAGCAGCAGGGTGTTTGCATATGTACAGCCACTAAAATTATTATTAAAATGTTTATTAATTTAGCCATTAAAATGCTGATGCCTTAAGTTTTAGCTTTCATATTTTTTAGATTCTGTGCTGTTTTAGTGGGTAGGTTTAGGTTTCATATTAAGTGCTACTAAGCTCTCTTCACAGAGAAGATAGACAAAACAATTCCTTCTCTAGCTTGAGACCAAGGACACCTTTCAGGCCCTAGAACAAAAACAGTGAAGTGAAAAGAAAAAACAAGGAGGATGGAGCTTCATAACCTGAAGCTGTGGTTGAACAATTTGACTCTAATATGCTGATGGACCAGAACTTATAAAAGTGTGAGACCTTGTGGCCAGGCATCCATTTTGTCACCATTTTGGGGTTCATCTTGGGTGAGGCCCAGCTGGGCTCTTGTGCTGCCCAGGTGTGCCTATTGAGACCTTTTAATAAATCCCTACTTTATCCTTTTGCTCTGTCTAGTCCAGCCTCTAGAAGGCATCACAGCCCCAAGGGAAGGGCTTCCCACTGCAGACATTCTGCTTCAAGGAAAACCACACAAAAAAGGGGGCTATAACCTGGTCAGGGCTTGTGGACATCCATGGTAATGGTCCAGAAATTTCTCTGGACTGAGGCCTCTTATTACCTGAGGACCCTCTGTGTTGACCAAGGGGTCCTGCTCTTCTCATCCCCCCCACGAAGGCAGGGCTGGGACCATGGTGCACATGGCGCAGATGTGGAGTGGGGCTGTGAGGAACAAAAGTGAGTGTGAAGGGGCATGAAAGGCTGGCAGCCACTCAAACCAGCCAGGGGTGGGAGCCCCCTGACACAGCCTGTCATACCACTGGCTACAGTGGAACCCAGAAGCTGTATTTCAGTGTTAGCCCAGAAATACAGAAGTCACAGTATATATTTCTACTACTGAGAATATTCTTTCGTAGGTTAAGATGGGCTTTTCATACACAGCTGTCCAACAAAACCTTTTCTCTCCTCTCCTCTCCGTCTGCAGCCTGAGCAAAAGGCGCGGCTGAGTTTGCTCGCAGCATGGATACCAGCAGTGGTCCTGTTCTTCTCCTTACCGTGCTCCTGCTGCAGAACACGAGCAGCCCCAAAGCCTCCACCCCTCCTGCTGGCTACGAGATGGCAGGACCCGCACCCCCGGGAGCCGGCTCCAGCAGGAACCACTCTCTGGTAGAGTATGGGCTGAGGCCGGGGGAAATCGCAGCTGCCAGCGTGGTTTGGGGAGCGCTGTGGCTGATCTCTGTCCTGGGAAACTTCCTCGTTTGCTTAGTGATCCACAGGAGCAGAAGGACACAGTCCACCACCAACTACTTTGTGGTATCCATGGCCTGTGCAGACCTGGTGAGCAGCGTGGGGAGCGCGCCCTTCCTGCTGCTGCAGCTGAGCTCCGGGCGGTGGATGCTGGGCAGCGGGGTGTGCCGGCTGGTCAGGTACATCCAGTACCTCACGCCCGGGGTCCAGACCTACGTGCTCCTCGCCATCAGCGTGGATCGATTCTACACCATCGTCTACCCCCTGAGCTTCAAAGTGTCCAGGGGGAAAGCCAAAAAAATGATTTTGGCCTCTTGGCTCTGTGGTGCTCTGTTTGCATCACCGGCCTGTTTTCTCTACGGCTCCAGCAGTGACCACCACTGCAACTTTTTCCTCCCCAGTTCTTGGCAAGGATCTGCCTACAGTATCATCCACCTTCTGTTGGTGTTTTTGATCCCATCCCTCCTCATTATCCTTTTTTACCAGAAAGTCATTAAGTACATTTGGAGAATAGGCACGGATGGAATGACTGTCAGGAGAACGACAAATATTGTTCCAAGAACAAAAGTGAAAACCATCAAGATGTTCTTAATGTTAAACTCGATGTTTCTCCTGTCCTGGCTGCCTTTCTTCATGGTACAGTTGTGGCACCCACAGGAAACAGACTACAGAAAGAGCTCCTTGCTTTTCCTGGCCATCACCTGGATCTCTTTCAGTTCCTCAGCCTCTAAGCCAACCCTCTTCTACATCTATAATGCAAACTTCAGAAGAGGGATGAAAGAAACTTTTTGCATGTCTGCCATGAAATGCTACAGAAGCAATGCATACACCATCACCACCAGTTCCAGGATAGCAAAAAAGAATCATGTTGGTATTGCAGATATTCCAGCTACAGCCAAAAGTGTCACCAAAGACTCCACTTATGATGCTTTTAACAGAGAAGCCAAGGAAAGAAAGCTTGCCTGGCCTATTCCGTCCAATCCCCCAAACACATTTGTCTAGTGGCCTTCATTGTTTTGAAAAGTTACTCTGTACCCCCAGAAGAAGGAGTTTTCTCTCCTTTTGAACCAATGTATAGCTACATATTTTTAATCCAGCTTTTAGAGGGGGGGTGGTTGGGGGGAAAGAGATGTTTTATTTTATTAAATGCCTTGGGTTTGATGCATTCGTTCTATTTCATTTTGGTTACTGCATTCTGCTTTGAGAAACTCCTCTCAAAGAGAGGAGAATCACAAGCAGTGTTTACCTGAAAAACAAGAGTCCTTACACTCTCCATCTGTACGGAGAAAAGGGAAAGAAAGAAACACTGCTTGTTTTAATCCCTGTACAGAATGGGCCACAGTGCATAAATGCCTAAATCCACCCAAAGCCATCTAGGCTTCCTTCCATTATGTCCCCACGAATACAGTTGCACTGAGACTGTCCATCCTGTTGAGACCCCACAGGTAAGATGTCCATATGGGGGCCCTGTTGGCTTCAGCCTGAGCCCACTGGCCTCATCAGTGACAAAATTCCCACTGGCCCAGCAGGGTCAGCATTGGGCCAGCACTGGATGCTTCTGCGTCTTTGTCCTTGCGCCTCTCCGGAGGTCTCGTGGTGTAAAGTACCCAGGAAAAGTCCCCTCCTTGGTCTCACCTTCCCCAGCCCCTCAAGCTGCTTCTACCCCCAGCCTGGTGCACCCACCCAAAGGTGGGCACAGCCAGGAAGAAGAGCTGCTGAGCAAGAGGGGCCACGCCTGTGCCAGGCACCCAGGGCCTCCTCACACCTGAAATTGGCTGGGTCTCCTGGTCTGTGCCCCTTCTGCTGAGGCACGGCTGTGGCACCTGCAGCAAAGAGTGCCCTTTTCCAAACAGGAGCAGGAGCACGAGCTCTGTAGTCCCACGCTGGACTGGCAGCATCTTGACTGTTTGGGCATGTTTAAAGAGGTCCCTAACAGGTGTCCCAAAGGACACAACCTGCGGGGCACCTGTGGCTGCAGGTGGAGCTGACTCCTGCTGCTCTTTCTCTGCCAGCACAGTGAGAAAACATTGGGAGTGGCTGGGTCAGAAATACAGAGGTGCCTTGGGCATCCAGGCAGGAAAAACATCATTTAAGAAGCAGATGGATTATTAATTCTGTTATTGTTCAGGGGATGGTGTGGTCAGCAACGAGGGAACATGTACTGGACTCTCACCCTGTGAGATGACCACTTTGTGCTGCTTGGAAACCCCGAGGTTCCCCAAGCTCAGCTATGATCCATCTGGCAGAGCTGGTTGGCAGCTCACAGACCCATCCTGTCCTTTTTGACCCCACTCCAACCCCTTTTCTTGCCTCGTGCTCACCACTTTGCTGATGTTCTCCACCCATGAATGCTGTGTGTGGTCAGTGCTCACAGACCACAGGAACACTTCCAGTATTTCACAAATTCAGAAATCCCCATTAAATAAGGATCTGATATTTCTCATTAAAGCCACTAGCAAAAACCTCCCATGAATTAGGAGATGAGAAGACCTTGAAAGTGAGACAAGACCAGTATTTTCTGTCTGCTTCATATTCTGACCTGGTTGTTTCTTGCTGATCATCACCATATGCTTAGCTTTCCTTTGCTATTTAATTGCCTCTGACACAGTAAAATCAGATCTAAGCTAAGCAGGCCAGGTCAATTTCGCAACACTATTTTTAACTTTGGATTGGAGATTGAAACACAACAGTTGTTCTTTTGGTTAGTAGTTTTATTAAAGAGAAGGAACTGAATAGAACGAGCCCTGAGGTCACAGAGGACCAGAGGATCATGGTCACCCACCTCCTGCTAGGTCAGAGTCCAGAGGTACACAGGACACTTGTTTCTTCAAGTGCACTGTGTTTCCCCACCTTTCAAAAGGTTTTTCACTACAGAAGGTGGCCAGGAAAAGTCCAGGATTGCCATGACCCAACAGCTAGGAACACAATGTCCCCAGGCTGAAAGAGCTGGCAGTTCTGCACTGACATCATGGGCTCTAACCCTGCAACCATGAGTGAAGTCTGGAGGCTGGGTCTCGTAAACCACCTTTCCACAGCAGTAAAATCCCAAGTGCACTTGTATCAGAGCGAGCATGGCTCTGCTTGCTGTGGCTTCTTTTAACCCAGACTACACTGGTAAAAACACAAGAGCAAGGAGAAAGCTTTCTCACTCCTTCCATCATTTTAGGACAGATGATGGACAGATAGGTTTAGGACAGATGGGTTTGGCAGCACCAGTGCCAGGTACATCCTGGTTTGCCAAGGCCCCAGAGGTGCCAGAGACAGGAGGCAGATCATGGATTATCTAAGCAAGAAATGGAAAATTCTGTAGGATTTGCCTGATCAATACAGACACAAAATAAAAAGAATAAATTCCCGGTTCACAAACACATCTCAACCCCATCTCCAAAGGAGAAGTTCTGGGAGAAAGCACTCCTGGGTCTCTTGCCCATCCATCCCTTAGTTTTCAATGTTTCCTGTGTAAGAACACGATACAGTGCCAACAATTAGACTTATTTTTTTCCATTAAGCAGACATACGTTAAGTAGAAATTCCATCACTGCCAGTTATACTTGGTATTAAGTGGCTTGCCCTTGGGAATTCCTGTTACAAATTGTCAAATTATGTCCCTTACTTTTTATTTCAGCAGAAAGTTGGATTTTCAGTTAAGCATATTTTAAAAATTTCCAGTTGAGGGGTTGGGGCTAGTGAGAAGTAGAACACACCACTTGTACCTATTTTTCCACCAGCCTCATGAAGGTGATACCAAAGTGGCTATCACCAATAATTGGACTTAAGGGTTTCCATATGCCCACTTAAGAATCCCCAGAGTTTTTTCAGTCTCCTTAACTCAACCTATTTAAATTCAGATTTAACTGACATTGATTTAGAAGCTGGTTTTCCAAGGTGCTGAACACACGCCATCAATTGCAGCTGAAATTCTGAGTGCTCAGCCGTTCTCAATATCAGATCCTTCCTGTTTAAAAGAACAAAAAGCAGATTTGAAGTTTATTAAAGCCAGACCCATATGCTCAAAGGAAGGGTTATTAACTCCCTAAGTGATTCTGTAAGTTAATATGTCTTTATTAGTTGGCTCTTTTCAACTTAGCAAGTGTTTTGGAATAGGCCATTATAAATTACAGAAGCTTTATTTGAACTGGCTTCTAGTAAAACATAACCCACCTACTGGAAGATTGTTGTATAAATGTCACCTCCTGATGAGCAGTCTGGACTAAACCACAGATTTTTTTCTACACTGCTGCTAACACACACAAAGTCTTTAATTCGTTTCATGAAACTGGTCCCTGGATAATATTCAGAAGTGACAAAGACAGCAGTAATTCCTTTGTGTGCAACATCTCAACCATTTTATACTAGCTCTCAATTTGGTCCTACATTTGCAGGGGAATAGAAAAAGGAAAAAAAAAAATTACATCACTAAATAATTAAATTTGTTCTTGTCTCATGCCTGGGCACACACAAGCTTTTTCTCTGCATGCACCAGTAAAAGGAAGAGAAGCTTTTGGGAAAGAGGGACTGATCACGGACTTCAATTTTTTTGAGGACATGTAGAATTAGGCAGCAGAGGCCACACACAAATGGATGTAATTACCCACCGTATTTCCAAAGGCACTATAGCTCTTCAGCCCTGGAGATTTACCATCTCTACTTCTACACATACTCCACAGAGTCCCTCCCCACATTGATCCAAATACAGGAAGGAAAATGATTAAGAAAGATCCAGTTAGCAAGATTTCAGATTAGTCACCAGCTAGCTGTAAATGCAGCAAGAGTAGCCCTGATTGCATTAACTCACTGCTGGGAGCTCATCTACCCTCTGGCTTTTTGCAGACTCTGAAACAGCTGACTCAGTCTTTCACAGTCATTGAGGGCATCTTTGTCAGAATCTTCATTCTTGGGCTTGTATGGTTTTTTTTCCGTTAGAAGAGGGATGGTAAGGATGGCCCTCAGTATAACTGCATCTTCAAAGATCACTTCCTGTATATTGATCATGTTAACAGCCAGAAGAAATTCCTAACCAGGTAACAAATCACTGGATTTTGGTAGAGAGACTCGAGACTGATCTTTAAGGGAAATATTTAATGAAAAGCAACTCAAGTTCCATTTTTCTTTGAAGGGCAGAAGAGGAGTTTGCAGGGGGCCAGGCTTCCAAATGTTACCTTATCCAGGAGAAATAATTGCTGCCAAGCAGTGGCCCCCACACTTGGCTCTTTCTTGTGGCCTGATCACTGCAAGAGAAACATTACTAGCTAAGCTTTCTCTGTCCCTTGCTACAGTAAAATCGTGTCCTCAAAGGCTCTCAGTGCTCCTTGGAAGGCTCCTGACATGAGAAACAAAGCTGGAGTGCACCAGTGTTGATCCTCCACTCTTACCACCTCCATGTAGATCTTTCAATCAAGCATGGCAGAAAAATGGCACACAGGGAAGAAATCAGCACTTAGAAGCATCCCTGTCAATCCCTGCACTTCTCTCCATCCCTTAAAATTAACTTGAAATTGCTACTTTATAAAATTCTCACTGATATCCGAAAAATTATATGCTAGTAACAGACAGGGAAAAGAAGTTTTAGAGTAATAAAGAAAATAATTTTAAACCATGCTAACAGGTGATATTTAAAGTTACAGCTGGTGGTAGGATTTCTGACAGAACAATGTTAAGCTGTATTAGTAATAGGCACGTTTGGTTTTTTTAAATGCCCTATTTCATGCAAAGGAGATGACTGAGAAAAAAATGCAAGGTGAATGCAAGCAATCACCATTGCAAGAGGCCATTCATCATTCTGCCTACATCTTTTTATGAATACATTCACAGAACTGCAACTGTGCTCATTCCACAAGTAGCTCAGGGCAGAGGGATTAAATCAGACAACCTTTATAATTGTTCTCCAGCTGTCAGTCAGCCTTTTTTTATCTGCCAGCATGTGCAGACAAAATCATTTCCATCAACAATGCCACTCATTTAGTGGCATTGGACTGAAATGACAACATTAAGTGGATACTGCAAAAAAAAAAAAAAAAACCAGGAAAGAAAAAGATTATATAAGTCCAAAAAGCTAAAACAGTTAACTGTCTGTTTCTCAAACACCCACAGCAAGCAACATTGGCTCCACTGGTGTACCAGTAATTAAAAAGCTAATTAATATTTTATTTCAGAAAGTGAGGAACCCTAAGAATAAAGTAATGAGAAATGCAGCTTGTTGAACTGAGAACAGTAACACTGTTCTCATCACGAGATCCCTGCAGCACCATCACCTTGGGAAGGTCTGCACACAGACTTGTCACAAGAGTAATTAGCTAATTAGAAAGCTAGAAAATACCTCCTTCCCCTTTCACTATCTGAGATCCCAGATATGATTCTAGATTTAAATGGATAACTAACACTTTTACTGTACTTACTTCGATGAAACCTTTTCTGGGCTATGTTCATGAGATAAATGACTTTGGGCCAAAATTTTTTGAAATAATCCCTCAACTCCACAGGCTGTTTCAGATTTGTCAACCTAACTTAACTTGCCCTTTCATTTGAAACCACTGCTGAAAATGCTGGGCAACCTAGAATTGTACAGATATACAAGTAACAGAATCATGCAAATCCCAATGTTTCAAATGAAAGAAGAATTACACTTTGCGGAACTGTTTCAGTACATGCCCAGCATCTACTGAACATCACCACTGCTGTCTGCTAATGCTGCCATCTTCCTCCTGACCGTACAGCTCATCAGAGTGCTTGAGCAAGCAAAACCCACTCTGGGGTGAGCCAGTACCAGCACTGCTTGTGCTAGGCTGAGAAACAAGAGGGTCCTAAGCTACAAAGGGTGGTGCTGTTACTCAGGACAGCGCAGAAGGGGTATTTGCACCGATGCCACAGAGCGTGAACGGCAGAAGGGGTGAGCTGGTGGGTCTGGTACACCATGTGCAGAGGCACAAACAGCAGAGTAACTCATGGTTACTCATACACAGTCCTCTGGAAAAGGAACCCTTGACAGCTTTTGAAAATAGCTGCCAGGCCACTTGGGAAAGAAAGGAGATTCACAGAATGATCTTTTTCTGCACCGAATAAGCAATGCATTCCAAAAATGAGATTTCAAAGGGGAGATGAAAGAAAAAGCCCAGAAATACAAACCAGAAAACACTGACCTAGCAACATGGCCAGCTCTGTGTTTGACAGGGATCAGGAAAAGGACTGTTCTTACATCAGCAGGCACTCGGAGCATGACACATAAGGATGGCAAAGTTGGAGGACACTGCTGGAATGCAGTGCCACAGGAACACCCAGCATTGCTGTTGGTAGCACTGTTAAACTTGATCAAAATGTATTCTGAAAGTTGCCACGAGAAAGAAGGTATGGGAATAAGTAAACCTATATGGGTTATTTCTATTCACACTGAACAGCCTGTCTCATGAAAACACACATTTTGTAATCCACTTCTAGTCTTTTATTCACACATTTATTTAATCAGCTGCAGCACAGTTAGGAATGTCCCCAATACCCACCCAAACTATAACATAGAGAACACGCACAAGAATTGCTTGAAGCAGCAGTTAGTGCTAGTAGCGTTGATTAAGCCAGCTGTGAGATACAGGCTGACACATAAAAATGCAAAGTTAATCTTGTACTAGTTATGGAAGCAAAACTCCTGCCTCCCAAGTGCTTTTTATGCAGGAAAAAATAAAACAAAACCCAAACTGAAAAGCAGTTTAGGGTCTTTATTTTTTTTCATTAATTGCCACTGAAAATCATTAGCTGACCAATGACAGCATTTTCTAATTGCAATTTAAAGACTGCTCAGAGTTCCATCCAACCTGATCTTGAACACCTCCAGGGATGGGGCACCCCCAGCTTCTCTGGGCAATCTGTTATAGACCTCACGGTAAAGAATTTTTTCTTAATATCTAATCTAAACCTTCGCTGTCAGTTTGAAGCCATTGCCCCTTGTCCTGCCACTCCAGGCCCTTGTCAATAGTCACTCCCCACCTTTCCTGCAGGTTCCTCTCAGGCACTGGAAGGTCAAGATAGATCTACATACTCAATTCTGTACATTCCATAAATACAGAATCAGTTTAATTTTAGTCCACTGAAGTGCTATTCAGTATGGGACACCTCAGGTTTTACTGTGGATTAGAAGGTCATGTTTTCTCATACAAATTCACAACGGAGTCATGTAAGAAATTAATTTATTGACATAACTTTTGGAGAAATTAATGCTCAGTGACTCAAAGAGCAGGAACTCACAAACAGGTGTTTTGCCCTGTTCATCTCCAACAGTGACTTCTGCATCAGCCCATCCTCTGTCACTCATGCTGTAACTCTTGAGCACAATGAGGAGGACTATGGTTCTTATTTCAGCTTTTCCTCTGATTTCTCTCCATTTTGAGACTAGTCTCAAACATTTACTTCTTATATTAACAGTAATTTCATAGGTAATTACAGAGATTACAATTTCTTGGAAAGTAACAAATGGAGCTATGAGCCCAAACCTTTTCCAGCTCCTCAGGAAAAACTAGATTCATTTGATGTAGGTTAATCTTCACCCTAAAATGTAAAAGGGAAAGAAAAGGGAAAATAATCAGTTACAGGCACTCTCAAAGTTGGCCAGATGTCAAGAAAGAGAAAAGCTTTTTGAAATTTGTCTAATACATTAAAATAAACCCCTGATATAAGTTAAGATAGTATTTGAAAAGCACTTAACAGGATACTGATTCTTTGACAAACACTTATTATCAGATTATGAAAGCAGACTGATTTTTTTTTGCACATAATTACAAAATGTTCTCAGTTAAGTGATGAGTCAATTAAATGTATCCCCTTCACTGCAGGATTCTGTGCATGCAGCACATATACAGCATACAGAAAGACAAGACCTGCTGCACATTTTTCTTACAAAGCTGCCACTATCTGGTCCATCCTTGGGTTACAGTCCCCAAAAGGACTGGTGCAACTGTACAGTGCATCCTCATCCACTGAGTTCATCTTACTACACTGAACCCTAACAGGAATTCTGGTGTTGGGGTAAACACCAAATACCACAGAAAGCATTTTTTTAAGCCTGTAGACAGTTTCCAAGAGACACCCACCTTTAGCTCAGCAAATGGGTCTGGCTGAAGATTAGATTTCCACGGCAAGTGGGAAAATGAGGCATTTCCAGGCTCATTTCCTTTCTTCAGTACTTGTGAGACAGAACCACCTGTGCTCACTCACCAGAGGAGAAACACATGAAAGGCTGTTCCCAGCCTACACAAAGAGAGGGTAAGACTATGCCACCGTACATTATTTAGGGAACTAGATGAGACTCCTGACCAGAGCACTTGGCTGTATCACTCCTAGGAGCCACCCCAAAAAGGATGAAGAGTATGAGTATTAGAGCAGCAAATAAGCATGAACCACAAACACTTGCAGGTTTTCAAGGGGAACTGCTAAACTTAAAGTTTCAAAATAAAGGACTGCCAGAAATCCAGCTAAGGCCGAAAAACGTGTAACACAGCACGACCTGCTACGTGGAAGCCATGGAACTTTAATGAATGACTGCTGCTGGGAATCCTACATGTTGTAATGGACAACATCTAGAGCAGATGAAAAGCTGCGGTTAGAGCTTTAACTGTGCGTAACAGATTTTTGCGTGCAGGACAATCAAGGATGATGGAGGCAGTAGCAGGCCTCCTGTCCATCTATCTGCACGAAGCAC
>WAAG01072349.1:0-10343 GCA_013390105.1 Tichodroma muraria
AGCAGTGACACCAGGCACTGGTATGCGAGCAGCTAAATTGAGCCTCAGAGTATTATCAGAGGCACCACTGGCTGTACTAGAGGCATAGGCACTTTGGGAACTGTAGACACAGTATTTGTGCCTCATGGACCTGTGAGCTGAATGTCTTCAGCTGAATCCTGTGAACCTTGTTGAGGACCTGGATATTTAGCATAATTTTGTTGCTTGGCTCTTTGCCATTGGTACCTCAATACTTCACTGTCATGTATGTACAAGAAATTACTAGTCCACCAAATAAAGAGACCTGCTCCCATAAACTAACATTGTCTGCTCTTTGGCCTCTAAGTCTTGTTGAAGACTTTGACTTGAAATGCAAACAATATCCTGTTTGCTACACCTTCTGTGCCTAATCAAACCTTTAAACAGTCATCAGTATTTTTCATGAACCAACATCTGTGTACCTAGGACTAAGATTGGCAGGTCATGTCTACAAGCACTTAATAAAGTCCTTTATTGGCCTTCTATTATCAAAATGTCGCTTCAGTATTATGAAGTTCAAATGCTTGAAGTGTGGGAAACTAAAGTGTGCAGCAATCTTCCCACCAGACCACATCCATGCTGCCTGAACAGAAGTTGGGCTGAAGTCAAACTATGTAATAATCACAATAAGACCTCTCAATTCTGGATCATCAGAGGCTTTAAATATGTTTGCAAGTATTAACATCACAAAAGAATGATGTGCATACTGTTAGCTTGTGACTGTTTCTGTGAGGATAAGTATGGAATTAAAAGGAAGCTACGAACTCTTCCTGAAACCTTGGGTAAATCATTCAGATTGTCAACTCCTATCTTAGGTGGATAGTACTGCTTCTGTATTCAGTGGGGAGCTGTGAGGCAATGCTAGCTGTGGAGAGTATAGCTATCTGAAATGGCAAGCGTAGGGGTGTTTTTACAGCCAAAAATAATGTGAATAGGGATTCAGTGTACAATTCATATTGGCTTTTATCAAAATGTGTGGAATTCATACAGTTGCAGATGTCTCCATCTGAGCTAGTTGCCATTGCATTTCTTCACAGTCAGAGGAGGTCTAGTCAGTCAGTAAAGTGTAACCAGTCTCATTTTAAAGTAGGTGTCTGAATAGATCAGACTGACTGCAAAGGGTGCATGGAGGTGACTAGTTCAGATGTAGGAGAACTGAATCTCATCCTACCTGTTCCGTGGGCAAAACTGCCATGATTTTGCATTTAAAAATATACATTTAACTTTACTGAGCTACAGTTAGCATACCAGATGTATAAGTGTTTCAGAATAAGTCTGTTTTAAGCATTTACCACAGATTGTCATACTAGAATTTTCATTTAATTATAAATACCAAATAATTATTTATCATCTTACACAAACGCAAGGGCAACACCCATTATGTCTGTGTGGGTCATCTGGAGCAGCAAGCAAGGCAACAAATAAGGTTTCACAGTGGAGGACTGAGGAAATTTTCTAGGGATTCTGTTTCTAGAACTTCCTAATTTCTAGGACTTCTACATTCTTCCTTAATGTGATTTCTTGGAACCTTGTTCAGATTTCCACAGATCTAATGCAATACTTGGTAACCATATGAAACCATCCCTATCTCCAGCTGGTGCTTAAGGAAGGTGTGGTCTTCTATAGCCTCTGTGTCTTACTTGCCACTGTGCAGGAGACTCAGGTATCTGCACACCCAGTTGTCTCAGAATGGCACTGGTTATTTGTGTCAAGGTTCATTTATTTGTCATCTCTAAACTTGGATCTCTTACAGTTACCCTCATCTAAAAGAAAATCATGTTACAGAAAGAAGTTTGCTGCATTGAGAATTTCAGAGCAGGCACAGATCATCCACACTGGAACTGCACACAGTCATTGACCTGAGTTCTCATTCTCATCCTAATGATATGTAGTTTTTTCTGCCCTGTTTCTTTCACAGTCATGGCTGATTTCCCTACTGTGAAAATATATTAATCTTCTACAATAGAATATTTATTTTACGGCAATAACTGGATATTGACACTCACAAATTAATCCAAGAATTATCTTAGTTGATTTTGACAACTTTCAAAAGACATGGAAACAGTTCCATATTGGAAGAAAGCACATCTATATGAGATCCTATAAGCAATGATATTTCTCTGCTAGCTTTTATTGGTAAGGAGTTTCAGTAATCAGCAACACAGCAAAAATCACCCACTTCCAAACAGATAAAGGAAAATCCCCTCCAAGCATCCCCAAAGAAAAACAAAACAAAAAAAAAAAAGCAACTTAAAGCACTAAGACAATCTATAATATTTTAGTTAATATGTATGGGATCTACATCATTGTTAATGAAGTGAATAAGTAGTTTGATGCTTTATTTCTTACAGATTTTTTAGAAACAATGCTATTCACATGCTGATCACACAGTTTACTAGGAAATGTTTTGAAATTCCATTCTGTACTCAATGCTAGATTATTTAAATATGAAGAAGAAACAATATATTGCTAATTCAAATTAAAATCAATGAATATTTAAGCCCTATGTTTACTCTGAAGCTACAAGATGGGCACTGTGGGCTAGCCATAGCATTTGCAAAAGAATATTAAGGGATTCTTGTGGTGTTTTTTCTAAGGAATAAATATCCTAAGTCAGTGTGGCCAGTCAGGCCACAGCTCTCAGATATCCTGAAACTTGCTCAAGTGATACAAGGTCCATTTTTAATATCTTAATTTTAAAATCAATCATAAAATTTTAATGCCTAAGTTTAGGAAAGTTCGATTTTAAGCTATGCTATTTGGGAAGGGCAAGTTAATTAGTTTCAATCTGGATTTAGTACTGACTTGACTGCCCTTACTTTTGCTAGTGAAAATGCCATGCAAGAAGAAAGGACACTCCAGTTAGCAATCTGCCAGTCAGGAACTCTGCAGGAAAGTGAAATTATAAATGGTGGGAGTTACAGAATAACGTGATTCATGCTAAGAAACTGTGTGTATCTAAGTGGAGCAATGGACAAGAGTCTATTTGCTCTACCTGTACCTACAGCACAGCAGCCTCATATTCACCATCCCCAACAGGAGCAAGTGTAAATAGCATAACTAAATAAAGGGGTGGGAAAGCAAACTGTAAGGGAATATCTCCTCTCATCCAAAAGCTGTGAAGCTGCACGAGGATGTGATGCTCTGCATAATCTAATAAGTCCTTGCTATGTCTGTGAACAAATGTGCAGTTCTTAATTATTTTTCTTGCTCCATTTCCTCATGAGCATAAGGGCTTGGCCAGGGTATATCTTAGATAAGGTAACTCATCATGCATATTCAGAACTGACATGACTGGCATTTAAGAGATAACTATAGGAAATCAACTCATATTTCAAATTGAGCGTGCAGAAAGGAACCTTTCTGTTACATTTAGCACCACTTTGAAATATTTTGTAAAACTTGAGTGCCTGTAACATCATTGAGGCTTATAAAAACTTCATACACAAATGCCTTTTTTGATTAACCTATCTTCTCAATTCAGGCACTTTGATTTTTGCAGGGGAAGATTTTTTGTCTTATATTTGTAAAGAAGCTTTTACTTGGTAAAGGGATAAACACATTGGAATGATGGTATAATATATATTAGAAAAGATGCAAGCTGAGTTGTCTGTTGTGTGCAATCTGTAGCAGTTCAGTAGCTTTTCATGCCGTTAGTGTGGTAACATAATGCTGTAATGGTAGTACTCAAAAATACAAAGACGAGTTGTGTTCAAAGCCACAATCTTGATATTAAGTGTGAGTCTTATAGTCCATGTATGAATGTAGTTTGTTATTTCATCTCTTAAAATCTGTCAAACAGTGCTGTCTCTCTTCAATAAACATTTTTAGATCTTATTAAATGCTTTAGTTGCTTTTATGTAATTGCTTTTGAATCAAGTCATTCCTGTCCTAAATGGAGAATGAAAAGTAGCCTAGCAGTGAAGTCTTTTCACTTGTTACTCAGATTTTCTCTCTAAATTTACATTAGTATAATAAGAATATAAAATGCAGATTTTAAAATCCAGAATGGATAAGAGTGTGGTAAAAAATAATTAGAAGTGTGAATAGCTATTGTAAAAATCAAGAGTTGACAAAAGAACCTACATTACATGAAAGATAGAGAAGCAGTTCAAAAAATGATCAGATTATTAAAAAAGTTTAATGCAGCATTAAGCTTCATTAAATGAGATCTTCCACTCTCTACAAAACCTTTCATTGTGGCTTCTGGCTCTCTTCTTCTTTTTGCTCTTTTCCATTTTTGCTTGTTTTACTTTATCACACTCTAGTCATGTTCCTAATTTCTCTGCTTTCATGTCCGCTCCCTTGCTTCTCAATCCTCAGGGCTGAATCATGCCTCTGCTTCTGGGAACTTCTCTGTGAGCAGTGTTTCTCAAAGAGCCCATGTATACTTCCAGAATCCTGACAGCTGGAAACACAGCTCACTGCAGGCCTAGGATTTCCCTTGTTTGAGACCAGCTGTTGTAATCTCAACTTTGAAAGAATGAGAAGTTGACTTGAGAAGGGAGTGAGAAGCCAGGAAAAGTGGTGAACGTGGCTACTTTCAGAAAGGCTAATTCTACTGGCCTAGGCTTTAAACATGCAAGTAATTTCATTCATATAACACTTCTATTGATTTCTATGTGTTAGCCAATAAAAAAGAATTACTTTCCCAAACATAACATAGAAAATGGAGCTCTTAGCAGCTATTTCACACAGTGATCAGATGCAACTTCTGGTCAGGAGGATCTGAAACCATTGACTGCTAGAAGCCGGGAGTGTGCATCCAGAGAAGGGGCCTTCAGTTTATTCCCTTCTCTAAAATGTCTCCTACTGACTGTGGGTGAAACAGGGCACTACTGTTACATGGTAAATGGGCTGTGGGTCTGAGCTGGTGTAACTATTCTTGGCTTAATCTCCTAAGGATGTGCACATTTGACCAAATCTCGAGTTAGTAAAATTCTTTATATTTGCATTAGAGAAATTACAACACTTCACATAAGTTGAGTTTCTGTAGTACTGTCTTGGATTTCTTTGAAAGTATCAATTAAGCATAGGGGCTTACAGAATTTAATTCTAGTCTTTAGGAATGACTTATGTAAAAGAGTATCAGCTTCCCAGTCAATAGCTTTGAAAACTGCTCATCAGCAAGGCAGGTAAATGATCAAAACTACTTTAATTAAGGTATCCCATGTAAGCCTTTGGCTATCAGACTTTTGCTGTCTAAATATGTAATTACATATTGCTATCCCTTTACAGATTAAAAGGTTATCTCTGCTTTTAACTTTTCAGGTGGTTTTGTTGGAGCATAGATTTGATTTCCCTGTTAAATTTTAGAGACTGAAATAATGTTTTTTCTTCCCCCCAAGAAACACTGAAAAGTTTTTTGCTTGCAGTTTCAATCCTCTCTTCCACTTTGCACCAAGGACTTGGTGAATCTCTTCTGAACAGTTCTGGATAGATCCTAGATGCTGGATGTGCTCATGCTGTTTCATTTATCTTGTTCTCTGAAGTAATTTAATGTCCTTTTGTGTGTATGTGCAGCCAGAAGTTTGGCTCCTATTACACTTAGCAACACTGGAGTTTCCTTATTCATTAACAGGACTTTATGTACAAGGTGGTGATTTTTTTTTTTTTTTTTTTGGCACTGAATGCCTGAAATGGGAGTCCTTCTGGTCATCAGTCAGTCACTGTGTAATTTAAGTCTGTATCCTAATGCATATTCAGAAGTGCCAAATAAAGACATTTCATGCTTCCTGACTTCCAACTGCCTGACTTGACAACCTCAATTATTTTATTTTCATTTGCATTTTAGAACCCTCTTAGATTTTAAAACAGTTTTATTTTTAAGGAACTTTGCATAACTAGCACACTTATTAGCTACCATATGCCTCTGTCAGTCATGCTTAAGAATGACAGTTATCCAACCAGTCTAGTTAGACCAGTCATGGGGAGAAGATGGTTAATAACTGGGAATGGTGGAAAGGACCTTCAGCAGTAGCTGTACACAGATACTTGGGTGACTTTGAGAGACAGTGAACCTGTATGACATAGTTTTGCTGTATTTCTTTTATCCTTATTTATTCCTACTGCAGTAGTGCATAAGTGCATATGGCGAAAGGTCCTGACTGNNNAACAGACCTGCTCAATGAAAATAATGAAAAATTACTCTTAGGAATAAAGCATTTAGGACTGAAAAGGATCACTTGGATCAGTGAGATAATGCAATCATATATATCTCATTGGACTGATTTAAGTCCCAATTCTATTTGTTTGTTAGTTATTTTTATTTTGTGTCCTTATTTTGTATTTTGGAAAGCTTTCTAAATCTTTGCAACTCCAAGGGTTTAAAGCAAACTAAATTTAATTTTTACTGTATCAGACACCACTCCCCTTCCTCACCTAACTCAATATTCTCAGGATGTTTCAGGTCTTTATCTAGGAAGCAGAAGACCAATATTCAATTCTTACTGTGCACAGATTTAGTGCCTTAACTTAATTTGTCTTTTCCACATCACTGATCAAGACAAAAGACTATTAGCTCTTTTCCCTATTCTTACAAGAATATCACTCTTAATTTGAGAAGTGTTTTCAGGAACAGAGAATTGTTTCACATAAAATATCTATGTTATATAATTATATAATAATATAAATAATATAATTGTATAAAATTAACTATGTTATCTATGTTATCAAGTTGTTCCTAGTCAATATTAATTCTAAAGCAATGTATACAGAGTAGAAAAAAATACTGAAGAGTGTTACCAGGCTGACAACAGTGCCCTGTGCTGATTGATACATGGATAAGAAATGCTGTCATTCAGTGATCTTCTCCAAATATAACTGGATTTTTTCTCAGGGCAAGGCAAAAAGTACCTCTATGATTTATGTATTTGTTAAATTTTGAATTCTGCAGAAAACTGTAAAGAGAACATTTCAAAGGAAATGGCAGACATGTAATGTGGAAATTAATGCATAATACAATAAAGTTTGTTGGTTTTTCCTTACCATTGTATCCCAGAATCCACAGAAAGAGATAGCACTCCATATAGCCAATACTTCTATTAGTGAAATTGCCCACCTAAATGAATTGAGTTACCTCTCATGGTTAAAGTTAATGGTATGTTCAAGATCACATATTCTCAATGCAGCTTCAGCTTCCTCAACTTCACAGAGCACCTTTTTCTTAACTCCCTCCAGGCTTTTCTTGCATCAGAATTCCTCTCCTGGACATCATGACTGATACTTCAGAATCCTCCACCCCTTTTTATCTTTTCAAGCAGTTTTGCCGATAATTTGACAGGCCTAATTCACACTCTTATTCTCTTGGGCAGGATGCATCCCTATCAAGAAATCCCTGTTCCTCACATATTCACTGCAGTGTCTTGGGAAGTGTAGTCTTGTAGTTCTGTAAGGGAACTTACAGTGTCTCCAAAATCTTTTGGCTTACCCTCTCTTCCTCTTGTAGAAATATCCTCTCCTATCTGAAATATCCTCTCCTATCTACAAATACTGCATGTGGGATAGTGTTTCTGTTGCATATCACATTGCATCCACACCTGTAAAAGCGTTGGGATGGCATAGATAACTGGCTTGAAGCGCCGCAGCGGTGCAGGTGTAGTGACCTCTTGTGCTTATGGTATGGGACATGGTCTAGGAACAAGACAACACTGTTCACTGATTCCTGGAATTTCAGGCCAGAACTGCTACTGTGAGAATCTGAACTTGATTCCTGAATGTTGCTGGTGAGGAACCAATACTCCTCACCCCACACTCCTCTCAACTGCCTATTGCTGCTCATGGAAGCTTGAAATGAAGATGTCTACAGTTGTGGCTGACAGCGCAAAATAACGTATTTCCCAGAACTGGTTACCAGTGATTGCTGTCTATTGATCAGCAAAAAGGAGCTTCCTACCCTGAAACTTCATCCAAGAATCACTGCCTCAAATCATCAACTTCTTGAAAGAAAGAAGCAGTTACTATTCTACAGACATAAAAGCAATATAAATAGAGATAAAACAGGGGTAAATAAAGAAGGGAAATAAAAGAGATGTTTTGCTTTTTCTAACAAAAGAAATCAAGATAATAGCAATGAAGGAGTCATGCAAAGAAGACAATACTGTTATGAGCAGAATAATCAGATGAATTTCCAAGGTCCATGTGGCCTGTGCTGATTAGGCAGGTTTAATAATTGACCAGTTGTCACTTTTTCATAACCTGATCTAAATCCTCCTCTCCATGCATAAACTACCTTAGAGGCAATGCAACAAGTACAGCTGTGTTCCACTTACCTTTTCTATATGTTACACACATTAAATAGTGCCAGATGACACCTCACGAATATAACATTTTCCACTGCTTTTAGCTTGTCCTTGCACTGCAGCTTAAGAGGAGTTATACAGTCGCTTGGAAGGTTAACAAACCTGAGCTTTCACAAACCCTGAGGGTACTCCCAAACTCAACCCCCCATCACAAAAAAAAGCCTTCTCACTTATACCATAAAACCACTATTGAGCTTCCCTGCAGATCTTGACTGCAGTAAGATTTCACAGGGACAGAAGCAATTTCTCAGGTAATATGGTCTCAAATCACACAAGGCACTGGAGGCTGCAGCCAGAATTTGGCTCCCATCTAGAAACCTATTGTATTTTCATTAGGGTATAGAAGAGATTCAGGTGCTTCCTTTCATTTTATCTGAAGTTTTGAATTTAGAGCACAGGGCTCTTGCTATAAACTCTGAAATGTGCCTATTTGCTTGTGACAGGCTGTGCCTGTGTAAGTTTCTTCCAGTGGGGAAGCAGTAAAGCAGGGTATTGGGATAGCATAAAGCATGGTCAGGTATTTATCAGCCTTTTCATTCTTGAGCTGCTATATCAAGTGACGATTTATAGTCTTACCTTCTCTCCTGTGCCTCTCCTATTTTACCTTGCTGCTTTGGCTGTCAGTCTTGGAGAGGGACAGATGCTGAACTTCTCCTCCTATAGGGCTGTTTGCTCAGACCAGGAGGTCTCAGCTGAAGGCAATATCCTCAGCTTGGTGGCCAAGACACTGAACAATGCATTTTCTGCTGAGCCTGAAGTCTCAAGTGTACCATACTTTGGACCCAGCCTAAGGCTTTCTGAGGCCAGTGGACAGTCTTCCACTGATCAGGATGACTTTTGGATTTGGTGCAGACCCATCAACCTGATCTACCTGAAGATGTCCCTGCTCATTGCAGGGGGCTGGCATACAGGATCTTTCGAGGTCCCTTCCAACCCAAACTGTTCTGTGATTCTATTATGCAGCTATGTTTTCATGAGCAGATAATTACAGGTTAAGTATTCACAATTAAATGAAAACCTAATAGGCCAAATTGTTCTCTGGGGTAATTCTGTTGTTTTTCAGTTGAGTTATATCAATAAATGATTTGACCCAATATTTTGCTAATAGGAGGGCTTATGAAACACTAATTTTGTTGGTCAAATTATGGAAAAACAAACAGACTTCAGCTTTGTTTGTGTGGTTAAGCAATGTAATTATGAATGCTGGAATTGACAGCTATGCTTAATGTGGAATACTGCGCTCTGACTAAAACTGTATAAGTGAAACACTTTGTTGGGAGTACATACTGTACGGAAACTGGAACATGTTTTTGGACAGCATCCCTGACTTTGCAAATCAGATGCTAAGATTCAGCAAGGATGAGTCTTGAGGGTAAGGAATGCTTTAGCAGAGGAAAATCATAATATGGGTGTTAGTCATGGGTTGCATTGCCCTGTGAATGAAGGTTCAGCTGGAATTATTTAAAACTGTTAATTTGTTAGTATATGAATGACTCTAATCTGAATAAAATTGCCCATGTTAAAGAGGGAGATGTAACTATGATTCATTTGGCTTTGTATTGCCCGGTTTGGTCAAAGCCAAATCCTGACATCACATCCTAAGATGTACCTGCAGAAGAGGAGATCCCCCACAGAAACAGTATTAAACAGCATCTTACATAACCAGATCACATTATCTAAGTTCCTATCCCTTCTAAAGCTCTTTTCTCAAGTCAGTGGAGAGCATGGCATATAATGCAGTATATATACTAACATTACATGGTTATTTAGCAAAATGTGTTAAAATAAATCACTATATGCATTTCAAAGGATTTCTCTCAATAGGGCAAAGCATAATTTTCAAACTGTCAGTGCTTGATTGCAGGTTTATATTGAGATGGTTTTGAAATTACTAGAAATACCAAGAAGGCAGTAATAGGTAGCTACATGAAGATCTAGATAGGAAATCTGAAGTGGAATGCCAAAAGTGAAATTTACTCTCTTTTTGCCCTTCTGTACTTATGAAAATGGGAACAAGAGCATTTA
>WAAG01072351.1:263-10985 GCA_013390105.1 Tichodroma muraria
GTGCTGTCAGGAGGGAATGGATGAAACCTGGGGCTTTGCTCTGCCTTTGGAATGCCAGGTCCTATCGAGCACATCGAAAGCCCAAAGAGCAACCATGCCCTGGATGGAGGGACTGATCTGCTGCTACCCTCTCTCCTTCAGCTGGGGAAATGGAGCTCTGAAGTGCTTTTTTTACTGCTTTTCCTGTAACAGGAGGGGATGGTACCCACACATGGCTGCTGCTGAACGTCTCTAGCATGGACACCTACCTGCACCAGCTCTCCTTCCATGAAGCCCCTTTGGGGTGATGAATATTTAAAGATAAATGATAATTTTGGGTCATGAAAACTCACTTTCTACCTGCAAATCACAACATCTCTTCCTTGACAATGGAGAGAAATAAATCCAGCCTTGTATGCTTCTGTCTGCAGAAAATATCATGAGCATCTGGGATGGATCTGAGTCCCCCTGCAATGCCAGTTCCATGGGGCCACATGCAAGCACTGAGTTCATTTTGACATTGCAATCTCATTCCTTTATTTTTTTGTGTATTTTGAACTAAAGAATGATCGTTCTGAGAAGGGATCAATAGCCCAGCTGAGTGTTCAAGTTATTAACTCACAAACAAACAGTGTCAGGGCCGATGGGAGGAGGAAGAATGTCAATTTTCTGTGCAAACGTTATTGCGAGGAGCCATCAAGGAGTGTTTTATTTAGCAAATCAGGGCTATAGGAAACTGCTATTCCCTTGCTGGGAGAATGGAGAGAGTTGAGGAATCAAATTATGTATCTGGTAAAGTGTCTCAGGGGAGTTAACCTTCAGGCTGAGGGTCAGCCTGAAGGAACCAGATGGGGTAGGATGTCATGTGAGAAGGATTCCTCTCTCTTCTTATCCATCTGCCCGTCTATCTTTTCTCCCTCCAGTGAAAAAGCTCTCTGCTGAGTCTTCTCTCTCCTTTCCCCTCATTTTTGGGATGTTTGCCTTCACAGGCAAGGGATATGAACCTGTCCTGATTCTTTCCAAAAGAGGAAAAAGAAGAGCTGTCCTGTTCAAGCCATCCTACATTGGAAGTGTCTGATAAAAAATGGGGAATCACCCACTCAGCACCCTTAGGGCTACCCACAGAGCAGAGTGTGTATCTTACCCTCCTTTGAATCCTCACCCTCCTCTTGCCTAGAATGGTGTACCAGTGTTTTACATCCCCTCAGATCATTTCAATCTCATTGCCTTGTGCCCATAATAAAGAGTGGCAGAGGGCTGGAGGGCCAGGCTGGCAGCTGGGGCTGTCCCAGTTCTTAGCAAATCCAACCATGCATTAAAATCTTTGAAGTCCCAGCCCTTTTCCCCTTTTATGTCCCTTGTCAGCAGTGACTCACTATGTAAAATGTATTACCAAGGTCGGAGTGCATGCTTTAAAATCTCAGCTGCCACAGAGGAGGTGGCTTTGCAACACAAAATGTAGTTGATGTCTTGCCACATCCCAGAGTTGCAATGTTCCATGCAATATGCTCTCTTGACTGATGTTTAGGAAGTACACAGGGGAAAAAAACTCTATTTCATTGCGCTGCACTCAAGTTTGTCCTGCTGTTAAAAACAGAGAGGATGAGGTAGGATTTCTGTAACGTTTTGGTGTGGATCTCTCTTACGGAAGTTTTTACAGAGAGTGTGCTGAGCCCTTATCCTGAAGGGGCATTGCTGGGACACCAAAGGGCTGTGCACTGGGAGGGCTACAGCAGGGAAACTTTGGGGCTACCTGCTCAGGTTTAATGTCTTCCCTGAGGAGCTTCCAAAACCTGGTGGTAATGTGAGGCAGAGCATGTGACAGTGCCATCCCTGCCCTTTTCTGTGAGGCAGGTTAGGTGCTGATTTTGGGAAGGCAGTGCTCTGCTCTGGCCCAGTGTGGGTGCAAGAGGTGGGAGGGCTCCTGCCCATCTAAATGCCCTCACTTTGCACCGCCAAGATTACTGCTCTCCTTTCCACTGGTAAAACCTTGTAGGTGACAGGTCCTCAGGAAAAAAGAGTCTGATGTTTTCAAGGAGCGTGCAGCCACTTTGCCTTTACAAGCCCATAACAATAGGGTGGGAAAGAATCTTTCTATTGGCATGCAGCAATATGACATTTAAGGAAAAAAATGTGCAATTGAGGCAAACATCTTCTGTGGTGCGTTAGCTCAGCCCTACATGATCCTGTTCTTGTGATGCCTCTATTTCTATGATCCTGTGGGGGTCTATGGCTATGTCAGGTAAACCCCTGCCCACTGGAACGGGTCTGGCTGCACTCGTGCATCATCACATCCTGGGAGCTTTATTTCCCCCAGAGAGCAGCCAGCCAGTTTTTGGGATTCACGATTGTACAGTCCTGATGCTTTCCAGGTGTGTGAAGCAGAGGGACCTGGTGCTCCTGGACCCAACCATTGTTCCTTTGCTTGTTGAATCACATCTCTCAAGCTAAATTTTTAGGTCCTGATGTCCCAGTTGCTGGAAGCAACAGATGTCATGCCAAAGCCACTTGGCTGCACGATTGTTCCTTTACATGCCCTTTGCTCACACATGTGTACATCCCAGGCATGCTTCTGTGAGCATTGCAGTGTCTTACAGGCTGATTAAAAGCTTTTTCCTCAATTAGAGGTGGAAAAAATAGTGAGGGGTGGCACTGGGTTCACATCCAGTGAACTTTTCCCAGTGCTGTTTTGTTGTGCAATGCCATGCTGTGAGGAAGTGGATGAGGTGCCTTGCTGAGCAGCAGTCATGTCCCAGAAAGCAGTTGTCTGCACTTCTGTGTTGCATTTCTCACCCTGAAAAGCTCTTCTCTTTGAACACAATTTGGTAGTGACTTTCTGCTGCTCACATTAGGTCCCTCTGACTCATACACCAGCAGAGTTCGGGGTGGAGAGGGGTGGTGGTTTGCAGGGCAGAAGAAGTTGTGTGAGGAGGCAAAACAGCACAAGCTTTGCCCTTGGATGAAACAAGAAAATCTGGCCATAAAGTCCAGTGTTTTATTCCACATACAACAATTCCTTAAAAAAAAAACTAAAATGAATGAGCCCTTCATATTTTTGCAGAGCTCTGGTCCCAATCAAATAGCTGGACTGGGAGAAGCATTAGAAAATGGGGGAACAATCTCATGTTAGTCCATTGGGAAAGTTAATAGACATTTTCCATCCCAAGTTTGTAGGATTCTGGGCTTTTTGCAATAGCTGTTTCACTTAAACCACAGCTCTGTGCATTGCCTTGCTCAAACTGACGGCTCCTTCCCCTCCAGCGGCCCCGCTTGTCTCATTAAAGCTCCCACCTTTCCGCTGCTCAACTGAAAATCAACAAAGGGAAATTTAGGCTGGATATCAGGAACAATTTCCTCAAGTTGACCGTGAAAATGCCTCTAGGGAGGAGCAGCGGAGACTTCATTGCCTGCAGTGTTTAATGGGTTTCCCATCTAGGTGTGGGAGGGAGAGCAGCCTGTGCTTGGCCGTCCGGGGAATGCTGGGCATCCTTGGCTGTGGGCGAAGGTCTTTCCCTTCTTTTGATCATTTCCCTAGGGAGAAGCAGAGCAGGTGTTGCTGATTCTACGTCCTTACTGCTCTCACCCCAATGCTTCAAGCATGTCAGTGCAGTGGATTCCCCCATTAATAAACCCTGAGATAACTCCCTGCCTGGGACAGCGACCGAGGCATATTCAACTCAAAACAGCATGTGCTCACTAGCTGTCCAAAAACTGATTTCAGGTGATAGTAACTCCACACATGTGCTGGAAAAAGTAGGCGCCTTCCTTCGATGATTCACATTCTTTCAGTATCTCGCCCTTGACCCTGTGCTCGCTGGAAGGAGGTTTCACTCAAAGATTTCTGTCCCAGGCTGGCTTGGCTTGGCTTGGCTCTTCCCCATTGTCTTAGTTTGGAAGACAGGTATTTGTCAGGGAAAACAGGAGTCCCTCTGGGAATGGAGAATGCAAAACCTCCCCCCTCCGAATTGTTACAATCCCGGAATTGAAGGATTCTCAGGCAAAGATGTAAGGGGATAGGAATAACAGTTCTTTACTACTGCATATAACAAGATAAACAAAATGACAACAATAACTATGGTGTTAACAACAAAAGAGAATCAGGGCGCAGTGAGTCTTTTACCACAGGCACTTTCCCCTTTGGTGCAGTCACTGTCACAGGCTCCAGGGATGAGCAGAAAGCCCAGGGTGTCACAGCACGAGATGTGTCAGGAGCTCGGTGGGGATTGCTGGAGCTGTGGAAGGGTCCCAGCAGCAGCAGGGGGTGCGGGACACGGCCTGGGGAAACCAGAGCAGGAGCGAAGGAGCAGCGGGCGCGGGCACCGCGGCAGCGCGGCTCCAGCAGAGCAGGGAGAGAGAGCAGGATCCGAATTCCCGGGCGCACACGGACAGACGGTGCTGGGGCACTCCGAGCTGGGCTGCAGTGGTGCCGGTGAAATCTCCCCGCAGTGAAAACCAACAGCCTCGCTATTCCCTCCAAGAGAGCAGCTCTCCCAGAGAGAAGAGCAGAAGTGAGGTGCCTCCCACCGACTGCTACTTTCTCCCTTGATTTTTGGCCTTTTCCTTTGTCTTTCCTGAGTACCCGTAAGTACCCAGTAATTAGTTCCCTAGCAATGTATGGGAGAAAATTCTGTAAGAAAGAAACCCAACCCCCAACACCCATGTTGGGGTGAGCCTCTGCCTGTGCTGCTGGGTACTGCTGCTCTGTTATTTACTGTACAGATGGGAAAGTATTTCCCCAGATGGAGTGTGGTGTCCTGCTCCATGCTCCATCACAGCGAGTGCACAGAGCACTGTCAGGGCTGAATCCTGGCATCACCGTTGCACCTTCTCTACAGTCCCTAAGGAATAATCACTGGAGAGGGTCCCAAGGCATTCCTTTCCTGGGAAGGCTGGTTGTGGCATGTCACCATGTTGGAATTTAATTTCATGCTGGACTTTTAAACTAATTATTTCAATTGGAAATACTGTGTCTTGTGCCAATCCTCCTTGACCAAACAAAGAAGCAAGGAGGATTGAGGAGCTGCTGCTCTACTGAGGTCAGTCAGCTTGAATGGAGCAAACCATGTTTTCCTGGAGGGAATGCTTGAATTATCATTGGAGGATGCTTTGGGGCAGAGGAGGCCTGGTAGGGAGTGGGCACGGGCAGGGCTGCCATTTCTGGCTGGTGGTGTAGGCAGAAAGTGCTCACAGATGAGAGGTTCTGAATCAAACTGAAGCAAACTGAAGAGCTCAAGTGAAGCTCTTCAGGAAGTGAATCCTGAAGAGCTGAGATGAGGGGTCAGCTTGCAACTCAGACAGTGTGAGAGATGGGAGGAAGAGGTGACAAGGAAGAAACAAAGCCCTAAGGGGAATTAAATCCTCACTCAGACTCCTGCAGCATGTCGGAGGACTTCTTGGAGATCAGTAGTACAGAGGAACAGAGAACCTAATCATCCTATAAGGGTATTTGATCTTACTTTTAATTACTTTTAGCCTGGAAACCTGGTACATGGAAAAAGGCAAAGAAAGATCTCACAGTTTAGTGTCCCATCATATGGTTGATGTTGTGGGAACTTTGAAAGGAGAAGAAGCCACATTTGTGGTGTGAGAGGGAGATGAGAGTTTCTGCAGTCCACGTTCCTCATAGTGCCAAGTGAGTATCTTGTGAATGCTTGTGGGCATTCCCCTTGCAGGGACCTTGTGAGGCCATACATATGATGGAGAGAGAAACCTCAGGATTTCTGGGGACCACCGTTTCAGGGTGTTGGCAGGTAGTATCCCACAGTGATTTTTCTGGGTCACGTGTCCTTCCTTTCCCACCCTCCCTCCACAGCTGGTGTTGAACAAATGCAGAGGAGGACATTTAATCCTTTCTTTGAATAATTTCATAACCTAAGGCTAAAGGCTACAGATGAGCATGGCCTGTGGGGGCTAGGGAAGAGTTGAAGGTCCTGGTCAGTGTGACAGGAGGTGGTGTCAGTGCAGCAGCCGCCAGGCTGTTTTAAAGCAGAACCCTCTCTAGATAGCTTTTAAAAATGTACGTGATATCTCACAAAAACATGATCGAGGTGTGGATTCCAGCTGTGCACTTCAGAGATTTCCGATCTTTTGTTTCCCGTGCATGAACCCAACGCACTAATCTGCAATTTGGGTCTGACTCTGTTCTTTGCTCCAGCCGGTGGAGCTGTGCCGGGAAGTGGGACGCCACGTGTGACCCACAAGGGCTCGGCAGAGAGCAAGCCAGGAGCAGCGAGGGGGAAGGGGAGCAGGTTGGGCTTGATTTCTATGGCTCAGTTTGCAGAACGCTGTCTTGCTGTGCAGGACGCTTCTGGGAGATGGGGCACCTCCTTGGATGCTCTTCTAAAGGCAGTGGATCCTTTCAGTAACTTGCTGCCCTCACAGAACAAGCACAGTGTCAGAACTCTCCTGGCCTGCACCCACATCCCAGTTCTCTGAGGAGGCACTGCTTGGAGTCTTTCTTTTGGTGCAGAGATGTGCCCTGAAACTGCAGGCCTTGGGCAGCATCCCATGAGGGTATAGTTGTCACTGATATGAGTGCAAGGAGGCTCTGAGTAGGGGCAAAGCTGGTGCAGAGCCGATTTTCCTTATGCATCACAGAGGACCAGCAGGATGGGGGAACATCTCCAGGCCTTTTCTCTATTAGCATTGTCCTTAGCCCTTCCAAGATGGGCCCCCAGGGTCTTTGCCCTCCAGGGCACAGGAGCTTCACAGGCACTCCCATGGCATCACGGGGGAGATTCGTGAAATAGGATGGAGACCTGCAGCCCAACACAGGAGCCAACACCAGCAGGATTCATGTCAAGCAGTCTGGAGCCAGGGTGTACCCGGACAGCTGGGAACACAGGCCTCAAGAGTTTCCTTGGAAGAGGAAGCCACAGCCATGTAATACAGGCAGGGCTGTTCCTGTAGCATTCTGTGGGCTGGGAGCAATTCCCTTCAGGAAGCCCAGATGCAGCCCTGCAGCCTTTCCCCAAACTTTGTCACTGACTCCAGCAACGTGAGGGTTTCCCTTGTGCCACGAATGCTTATTTTGCAATGGAAGTGACATTTGTTTTCTGCAATGACGACATTTTGCCCTTCCAGAGCCAGCTGAATTCTTGCTAATCCTCCCTTCCTTCGATTCACACATTTTTTCTTCGTTCTGCTCCTAGACCACAGCGCTTCGCTAAGCGTCGCAGTCAGCAGCAGGTAATTTAAGCACACATCTGCTTGCAATCTGGGAGGAAGGAGAGAGGCAGTTTGTCTTTGTTAGAAGCCTGGCGGTCATGGCTCTTTGCTTACCTGGTGGCACAAAGACTTTTCTGTGGCTCTGTGGGGACCCGGTGGGAACCAGGGGCCAGCTAGGATGGGGACAGGGTGCCTGGCTCTGATCCCATGCCTGAGGGTGTCTTTGGGCACGTCCAGCCAGAGCTGATGTGCGGCATGACCCAGCTTGAGTGCTGATATCTGCCGAGTTTGTCTTCCTCATCTCTCTTGCCTTAGGTTCCCTTCTTGTGAGTGCTGGACTTTCAGCCTTCTCCAGTGAAGGCTCGCTGTCTTGCTGGCTGATGGCATCCAGCCTTCATAGACAGAGAAAGCCACTGGAGTCAGTGCCCAGACCCAAGCCCTTATTTCAGGAAAACTCTGAGGCTTTGGTCCCATCCCTACGGATGAGACAGAGAACACCGAATTCACAGGAGGAACTATTGCTGGGGATGTGGGGGGATTAAATAGCACAAGCCTATAGGAAATCAAGGCTTGTCTTCTTCCAGTGCTTCAGGGCAAATTTATTTCATCAAATCCTCTATCCCCTACTGCTATTCCCTCTCTTGGGTTTCCTCTCAATACACCAAGCTGCTTGGGTTATTTTTGGAGCTGCCTGCTCCCCACAGGCAGGACAGACATGCCAGAGCATTTATGTGTCAGAAAGGCTGAAGGTCTGGAAATCAGAGGTAACTGGTGATTTTCCTGGGGAAATGAGGACATGTCCCTATGTTTTTCCAAGGAACTGTAGGAGTGGAGCGGTGCTGAGATGCTACCATGAGAGATCTGGACTGTGGAAGGATGCTGCAGCCCTGAAACGTCCTCATACACCCCTTGTAGCCCCCTCCTTTCCTGGTCCAATCCCTGTGACTAGTTTTTAAATGCACCAAAGTCTTTCTTCATGTTTTGCTAAGTTTAGACTGCTTGCTTTTTCTCTCAGTGTCCCAAAACAGCTGCTGAATGAAAGGCAATCTTTTTCTGATATTCAATACCATAAGAAGGAGTGATTTGAAAATGTGTTGATTCCTTGGACTGTGGGAAAAAGACCTGTACTGCTGGCAAAACTGGGCTGAAAAGTAATGTGGGTTTTTTCAGGGTGGTTTTTTTTTTTCTTTTTTCAATAGGTTCCATGGAAAAACAACTCATATTTCTTCATTGCTCTGAATTTTCCCTGGAGGATTCTAAGGGGCTGAAGTCTTGTATTTCTATACACTTGTTTGCAGAGACGGCAAAATACATTGGATTCACACAAAAGCCTCAGATTTGGCAGTATTGGAAAAAGGGGATCTGCGTAATGCCCCGTGGCATCATTCTTACAGCCCACAAAAGCCAGACATCCCAAGGGGAGCCCAATGCCAAAATTAGCTGAATTCACAGCCACAACAGTGGGGTGAAGTGGTTGTCCAGTGGCCGGTGCTGGAGGAGCTGTGCTTCCTGGACCTTGCTTTGACACAGATGTTTTGTGTCACACTTGGGTCCACTGGCAGCACTGCTGGGGTTTTCCACTCCCTGTGCTTTCAGGGCATCCATGAGGGAACTGCTCCCACCATCAGGCTTTACCCTGCTGGCTAAGTGTGGGGTGAGAGGCTGATACCCAGGCTTGATCCAGATGCTGGGCTGCTGGCTGTGCGTGGGCTATCCTCCACCCAGACAGCAGCCTCAGGTCCTCTAAAGGTTTCATGTTTGAGATATGTGTAATATTAGTCCACGTAAATCACATCACATAGTTTCCAGCACTGCTGGCTTGGACTCTTGCAGACTGGCTCACTGTCACTCAGCCACGGGCCGTCTAGGTTAGATTAATGAGGAAGCCAGACTAAGATGAAATAATTAATGCAGCTGTAGAAGTCTTTGGGGAATTAGGGAGCTGGCCCAAATCTTCTTCCCCAACCAAAGCACTCCAGGCCTCTGTGAAGGTTCAGAAATTCTCCATTTCCACTGGGTGCTGAAGGTGGGTCCTCCCAACCCAGGATGCTCCCAGGAGCATTCTGAATCAGCTGCACAGGCATGGAGATCTGGACTGGCTTCAGGGCAGCAGCTGGGCTGGGACTGTGAGCAGAGAGCATTGTGGGGAGTCACGGGTGTTTTGGGATGGTCAAACTCCAATGAGAGGAGTGAGGAGAATGGTGCCAGGCACTGGAGAGGGCTCTGTGGTTGGGATACTCCCGTGGCTCCGAGAGTGGGGAGATGAGCCAGAGACCTCTCACTCAGGGCTTTCCCCACTCCACCAGTGCAAATGGGCACTGACAAGGGGAGGCACCCACTCCCACTGTGATCCTGCTGCTCAGCACAAGCCCAAATTAAAGGTTTATTTAGTAAACCCATTCCAGGATAAAGCTTTTGATTTATAGGCGCCCCAATAGCGCTCCAAGGAGAACTTCTACAACTTTAACTGCATTTTCTCAGCATCACACCAGCCCAATAAAAGAGAGTTCATATGCGCTGCACAAATTCTCACTTCCAATATAAAAAAGGTTTTATGAGACTGGAAGTCTCACTGGCTCTGCGGGGCCGGGTGTATTGGCGGATACTCCGCATGACAGACCCTTGATTCCTCTTTGAGTTGTCAGACTTCAGTAGCATTTACAGCTATTTAGCCATCAAATTTTATGTGCAGCTCTGAGAGAAATGTGTCTTTTAAATACTGCTCTGTCTCATAAACAGCAGTCTGTTAAACCATGTCAATGGTACAAGCAGTTTGTGGAGTCCTACAATGCAATTGCCTACAGGTCTGCTCATTACCTGAGCAGCAAAGTGCTGAACAACTCACCAAGTTAATTTCTTGAGCCAGTTGTCTTGGCTGGGGATCAGCTTGCCAAGCAAAACCTGGTAATAACCATACTCCAGCATTCAAGTCATGTTTTAGGTAGAGTCTCAGTGGCTCAGAGCTCACTCAGACAGGGATCTGGTGTTAGTCATCTGCACTATGGTTATATCAAGAAGCCATCAGCAAGTTCACATCCCTGATTTTCCAACCCAAAATTTTAAACTCAGGATCCTCTCCTTTCTACAGAAAGACCCTTCGGTCTTCTCTTTGATCCTCCTCCTCAGAGAAGGAGCTGGAGGCAGGATGTTGCCAGGGTGTTGTCCTTGACCTTGGCCATAACAAAATCCCTTCACTGCCCCTTCAAACTTCCCCCTAGGACATTCCTTTCCTGTTGCTTTCCCCCTCTGTGCTTTCCCCAGCCGTGGCTCAGGGGAACAGTATGTACCATATTACATCTCCACTCTATTTATTTGGTGACCCAAGCTGAGCCTGCTTATGTCAGATGAGGAACAGAAGCTTTTTTGCCACTTTTGCCGATAGTGCAATCACGCCAGCTCCAGCGCTGGAATGTAATTTATGTACTCTGAGCAACAGGTCGGAGCTGAGCCAGACGTGAGCTTTCAGACACTTTTATTTCATTTATTTTTTTTTTTAAAGTATTATTTTAGCATAAGCTGGTAACTTTATGTGTGTGTTTTTGAGCTTGCGCCTCTTGGAAGGTGCAGACGGCGCAG
>WAAG01072361.1:0-11278 GCA_013390105.1 Tichodroma muraria
CTCAGAAGGAACAAGCTGGCCAAAACAGTCTCATAAAAAGAACAAAGTTACCTCTCTCCCCACTTCCCCTTTCTCCACCAAAGCCATGACAAAGACATATTGAAGAATGCAGGAAGAGTGAAGACAGTGGGACTACATAAGACATGGTGGATTGCATCTCAGTCTGAAACAATCAACCAATTAATTATTTTTTACTTTTTTTTTTAATTCCCAGACATTTGCTTTTATTCTTTCTGCAAAAAACACCAACTTTTAAGCCTGCAGATTCAGCAGAATGGGTTCTTTCCTTACAACTTTCTGAACATGTATATTTAGCAGGATTCAGAAGGTGTTTGAAAGCCAGTGTGCACATGGCAGCAGTCATTTCAAAACTGAAAGCAAGCACTCTCAGAAAAGCTCACTGAGGCCAAAATCTATCACATTTAAAAGATGCAAGGAGTAGGCTGTCAGTGTTATTCTGTAACTCCCCTCCTCATCTTGGTGTGAAATACCACTGATAGCAGGATATCACCAGTAGTTTTCTTTCATAGTTGGGGCTCCTAGATCTCAATGGATTTGAAATTTCTTAGAAATCACCACCTGAAGTTGTTATTCCCTTTCTGAAGATGGTGCAACTTCTTATTCTGAATCCTGTTCCTGCTGAAATCTGCCCATCTATCTTTGGAATCCAAACCAAAGGCTGCCGACCCCTGCTATATAATACAGGCCTCGTATGGAACAAGTGATGTAGGTAACAGAGCAAGACCATTACAATACTCACAGGAATATTAAAATGCTTGCAAAAACTGCCCAATGGCTCTCAATAAGTAGCAATTTGTAACTATTAACAAGTTCATAGCATCTCTTTTAAAACAGTTTAAAAATTAAAAACAACCTTACTTTCATGGAACTGGAGTAAGAAAAAAGGTAACTGAGGTTGCTAACATAAAAAAAATGAAAGGTGGACCTGTGTACAAAGTTGGTAGTTCCATCAATAGGGTCTATAATCCATGTGGGGTTATCTGTCAGAATGCTGCCCTCTCCAGCTGCAACAGATTCTTCTCCGATAAAGCTACAGTAGAAACACGTTTAAAAGACAGGAATTGTTTAAAATGTCTGGATTACAGCATTGTACTTGACATTGGAATTCTTAAAAGTGAGATGAAGCTTTGAGTACCATCAGTGATCATATGCAAAATACTGAGAAATACATTATTCATCTGGAAAGCACCAACAATATCTTATCAAGCTTGCATGAATATTTATGATGTCAAGGATAAGCACAATATGTAGGGAAAAGAATTTGTTTCAACATAGAAATAATACCAGAATTTAGCATTCAGGTTATACTAGAATAATACCAGAATTTAGCATTCATAACACTGACGTTTTCACAATTTTTTTCCAGTAACACCATCATCAAATTTTGTTCAAAATACCTATAGCTATTTACACCTTTCAGCTTATATGTGCTATACAACATCATTTTGTAGTTTGTGTTTTCACTGAAGAAAGCCTTTGTGGTCTTATGTACCTGTTTAGAACACTACAGCAACTGTTAAATTTGAAGATTTATTTCAACCCAAATATGACAGAAAGTTGTTAATCCCAAAACTTTAGTTTTACAATCATGACAAAATGGTAATATGGTAAAGGGATGAAATTCAAACCAGAGTTCCTGAAGATAGGTGAGTGCATGCTCAGCCACAGTACTAAACCCCAGGGAGACAGAAGTCACAGTGCCACAGTTCCCCAAATTTCGCAAGTTTTTCTGCTCATGAAAGCATTTTAGACTGCAAAATTATTAGAATGAGTCTAAGTGGGTGGAATTCTCTTTGAGGCCTTTTGCACGTTGTCACAATCTATCACACTTTACTCAACCTATGAAAAGTTTGCAGCAAACACACGCTTTCCTCAAAAAACATGTAAAATAACTGCTGAAAGGAAACAAATGAGGTCCCTTTAATATCGATTGGGAGTTTTATGATTAACTACAGAAGTGAAGATGACTAATCAGAAAGAAACAGCATGTTTCCAAAAAGCGGCAGACCTTGAGAAAAATGAGACCGAATAAAGGTGGATGAGTAATTCACTAGGAAGAGAAGTTCAGCACCATTATGGCTAATGTGACATTAGTTACCTAAAATAAAAAGAAGCTGAAATATTCTAAAATGCTTATCCATGTCACAGAAACTGTTATTTCAAGGTCATTCCACAAGTCTGTATGCTTATACTAATTTAGTTACTGAACTTTTGCACCACCTCAGTTGTTCCAGTTCTACACAGATTTCTTACACTTCACATATAGAGCTACAATAACAAAATCTCCAAGAAAATGAAAGAAAAAAATGGCAAACTGAGTTAAAGGAAACTGTATTAAACTGGAGTCATTATGTCAAAATGCTAAAGACAGACCCATGTAAGCAAAATACATATAGATCACGATTCAAAAATACACTTTTCAGGGGATGGGGGACAGGGGTATAGAGAGGAGCAGGAGAAGGGAAAAACGGGGCAATTAAGAAAACCAGTATTTTGTATGACAGTCTTTTTGTTATGCAGAACAAGAAGATCCTGTCTTCTTTTAAGGATGTTTCATGTTGTAAAACTGTATGAGATTTGCCAAAGGCACGCTCAGTCCCACAGGACCCATCCAACGCAGACAGCAAAGGAACACTAGGTTTAAAAGCAGACATGAAATTTCAGTTCCAGGTTTCCTGGGGCCACCTTTGACTTTCCAACACAATAACCAAGAAGTTTACTACAGTTAGTTCAACTGGAAGGGACTTTCAGCCTAAGTTTTGTCTCATGTCAGTAGACTGGGGACACTTTGTTTTCTTGCTACAGCCCTGGGCAAAACTTCAACCCACTGCTACTCTAAAATAATTTATTGAAGGCAAAAGAGAATGCTACAACTTTCAAGCATGCCACTTGTAATAAAACTTTGTAATAAAACCAAGCAAAACCATAAACCTTACATTTTTCTTCTGTCAAAAGCATACAACAAGCCATACCTGTGAGAAGGGTACTTTTCTTTTATCAAAGAAATAATGAAGTTTTCTACTTTTTGATCAGTTTCTGTCACTAGATCTACAGGTGAACTTTTAGTCATAACAGATATTTCTTCTTTGAGTGCTCCACGGATTATCTGTTAAAACAAAAAGAAAAAAAAATATCAGTGTTAACAATATGAAAAATATTAGTTTTCAAAGAAAAATTGAGCATCATTTTTACAGTCATTTTTCCATACTGCACACACAAAACACAAACACAAGCAGTGACATAACCTGGATTTAACTTTAGGAGCTGGGATTTGCATCTCTAGTCCCTAGTCATTACAAAGTTTTACGTGGCCTTAAATCTAAGTACTACAGAAAGATCTCCAGGTAGAGGAAACAGGGGTCATTTTGTTAGGACAAGTTTTAGATTTACAAATTTAAGTACCAGAGTTGAATAAAACACCTAACACTGAGCTCAAGTCAGCTAGTTTTAGCCAGACCCTGAATTTATGATTTTAAAACTACCAGTATCAGCTTAAGCAAGAATCCATGCCTCACAGCCCACAGAATTATCTTACTGTAACTCAGAAAGATTTTCAGAGGGAAGATTTTAATGAGGTCGTTGCAGAGACAATGTTCAACAGATTTTGCAGCTCCAGGCGACAGAATTAGTACAGGTGCCATCTTGTCTGCTGTTACAGCCGTCAAATGTACTAAGCAGAACTACTAAGAACCAAACATTTGGTAACCACTTGTGCTGAGGCTTTGCCAAGATGTACAAACTTTTTCTTTTCTAAGCCATCTTAAACCTCAGATGGCAAAATATCACCACTCTAAGGGATGGCTCTTATTTACAGAAACAAAGCAGTCTTCATGAAGAAAAACAATCATAGAATGGTTTGGGCTGGAAGTAGCTTAAAAGACCACCTAGTTCCAACCCTCCTGCCATGGGCAGGGACACCTTTCCCTACACCCAACTTAGAGCTCCGTCCAACCTGGCCTCAGACACTTCCAAGGATGGAGAGAACACAAGATGGTATTGTGTGCCACCAACAGGCCACTGTATAAAGCGGACTGAAGAATTCACAAGAAATGAATTCTTCACCAGCTTTCAGGTGGTAAAATAATAAGGCAGACAGGAGTAGTTTAAGGGCAAAAATCGAGATGCTCTTGGTTTACCACAATTCTGAATTTTATTTTTCAAATCACACTCGAGGAACAGAAGTTATTCCTTAGTCTTCAATCGGACTCCAGGCCAAGGAAAAACACAAAGCTGTTTTCTTGAGTTAACCAAGTAGCAAACATGAGACACTCTAATCTTGCATCTTGAACATCACAAACTATTCTACCCATTTAGGTTTTTGACAAAACACTCCTCAAAAGAAATTCCAACATCAACCTCCTTCAACAGCTATATACATATTAGAGTCAATAAATCACGTTATTATTTATAAAGAGCTTATACATACCTCCCCAGCTTTCCTTGCTAAACCAACTGCATAATCCATACATTCTTGCCAGGGATCTGCCATCCTTCCCGAGACAAAGAGCCTAGCAAAAGGAGAGATTAATGCCAAAAATTATTATGGCTTGCTTTCCTTCTTTTTTTTTACAAATTCGAAGTTTTTTGCTTCACCTGGTTTAAGTACCGTCCAAATGAGGAACTAGGCTGAGCGCACGCCCCGCCCCGCCCCGCCCCGCCNGGCCGCCTCGGCGCCGGCGCTGTCAAAATTTACAGGGGAAGTGTTAAAATTAGACTTTGATGTCGACTTCTTGTTAATAATTGGACGTGGCAGGGCGGAGATACCGTAAATGCTCTCCCATGGAGCACGCGACTTTAGTTTATCATAGAATTGGAAGGATGGTTTGGGTTGGAAGGAGCTTTAAAGATCATAAGCAACCCCTCTGCCGTGGCCAGGGACACCTTCCGATAGACCAGGCTGGTCAGAGCCCCGTCCAACCGGGCCTTGTTCCCTTCCAGGGGTGGGGCACCTACATCATCCCTGGGCTGATCTCTGAGTGCCTCAGAACCCTCACGGAGGCGGAGTTCGCCAAGTTCAACGATTTTTGAAAGCAATTTGCAGTGCAACTGAGGCGTCTTCAGTATTAATTAAAATCATACAGAGTGAAAAAACTTTCCAAGCCTGACTGATGGCAGTTTAATTTTTTTCCCTGTGGTCTCTTGAGCCTATTTTCTGTCATCAAGTAAAGGCAAAACGCTGAGGGCTTGTTTTGTCCTCACAAATTGCAACTGGTGTAACTGACTGTCCTATGTAAAATGGTGATCTGGTGAAACAAGGCAAAGGTTGCAATTTGCTTTACGCTTGAAATAATCATAAAATGTCTACCACACCAAAAGAAGCAGTCTTACCCCATTGCCCCAGTGCCAACCCAAGGCACAGCTAGGCCTAAGGGTGTTAGTTTTGTCCTTCCCACATCACTGAAAAACAGTTTCCACTCTCACTGAATCTGTTGTGTGGGGCAAATCACTGTGCAATTCCATACTTCCTCCTTCCCATCTCATAAACAGGAATAAGCCTGCTTTTTAAAGTATTCACAGTCATTAAAGAACTACAGAGATTATAAGTTGTGTTTTTACTGATTATTTTGCGAATCATTCTTTACAAGGTTATACCAAAAGCACACAGACCATTGAAAGAGGCACTTTGGCTCAGGTTCGGTTTTTGTTGAGGCAAGCAGCTGAACATGCCTCAGTACAATCTATAAAGAACTGCACAAGTGTTATGAAAAATGGCTTTGACATCATTAATGTATACTTATTAATGTATAATCATTAATGTATACTTAACATTACAGCAAGGATTTTACAGGAGATTTCAAATTCTGCATTCGCCTTAAAATCAGCAGAAGTAAAACAGGAATGCCTGAAGTTCTCTCCTAACCAGTGTAAGAATTTTCCTAATCCATACCACAATTTCTACTCCAGCTGAAATGAAATTTTGTATTTTATATACAAGGCTACTAGGAGGAAAACTAAGCTGCAAGGTGTTCTTTTTATGTGTCACATGATAATCTGGATGAACAGAGGTGACGTATTGATAAAAAGTCTGCAAACCAGACTGCTCACACCCCAGGGTGCATACTTTTATAAAACAGACACAGAAACAGAAAATGGTGAAAATAAAAGTATGAGAGATTACTGCTGCTTTCCTAGATACATTACTTCTTATTTACTGCAGCATTGCCCAGCCGATCTAACAGGTCACTTGTCCATGCAGAATTGAACTCTTAGTGTTAATACAACTCTTTCTAAACTGTTGCATATATTACAAACACATCAGGCAACTTTGTAGCAATGTTTGAACAGGAACAAGGCCAGGAGCTGCTACCCCATCATCTCATAAAATGTTTCTAAATCCTTGACCTTGTGCATTCTCTAAAATTACAGATAGAACTAAAATGCTTGATATTCACCTATTTTTGTAGTTTACCTGAAAGCACTGTTTATTGTAAAATCAGGAAGTATTTATTTTAAATAAATATATTAAATTCTTCTTATTGCTTGCATAACTTCACATACTTTTTTTTTGCATCTACTAGAAGTTAAAGTTTTATTTATTAACTTTGAAGTGAAACAGTTCAGCACCTTCTTAGCACAGGCCTGTAAAATTAACAGTGGTTTCAAATGTAAACTAACTCCTCCAAAGTCTTTTAGGCTTTTTTTCCAAATGCAATTGTTGAACTTTCTGTGTGAAAATGTGCTAAGATAGTAAGTTTAAAAAAAAACCCACAACAAAACCAATAAAAATGCTAAGTAAAGACATGTTGGAATTTAAACAGGTAAAATAAGAACAATTCTAGCCTAGGCAATATCCTAAAGGTCTGGAAAAGTTCCTGCTTTTGTTCTTAGTACCATTGATTAGGGTAGAGTTTTCATCTCTTCTCAACTATTTGTCAGACTAATTTGGTTTTGCTTCTCAGTTTTGAAAACTACCTAGAATGACCTTCTGTGTACAATCCTAGACACATTCCTGGAATGATAGCGAAAACTTTTTGGAGTCTTATCAACTGTGACTTGCCATGTTTGTACTGTCATTTACAGGCTGATAGCCCTTAGTCATTACTGGCGATTGATGAAAGCAACCACCCTGGTAAAACCTTTGAGGTGTCCCCAAAGATTTACTTCCTGCATCCCAAGTCTATCTTCTCTGTATCCACATAAAAGTATTATTTAAATTATTTTGGCTGCAACTGCTAAGGCAGAAAAATCAGGGGCAGAAGGGAGGGTGTAAATAGAAAACTCTTGAAGATCTAGCAGAAGATTTTCTGCTAAAAAAACGGAAATGACCCTGTTGCACAGAAGTATTTTTCACTTGCTTTTGTAGCAACGGTATGGGGAAAAAGTTCTGTTTAGGGCTCTTCTGGTTCNATTGCTTGCATAACTTCACATACTTTTTTTTTGCATCTACTAGAAGTTAAAGTTTTATTTATTAACTTTGAAGTGAAACAGTTCAGCACCTTCTTAGCACAGGCCTGTAAAATTAACAGTGGTTTCAAATGTAAACTAACTCCTCCAAAGTCTTTTAGGCTTTTTTTCCAAATGCAATTGTTGAACTTTCTGTGTGAAAATGTGCTAAGATAGTAAGTTTAAAAAAAAACCCACAACAAAACCAATAAAAATGCTAAGTAAAGACATGTTGGAATTTAAACAGGTAAAATAAGAACAATTCTAGCCTAGGCAATATCCTAAAGGTCTGGAAAAGTTCCTGCTTTTGTTCTTAGTACCATTGATTAGGGTAGAGTTTTCATCTCTTCTCAACTATTTGTCAGACTAATTTGGTTTTGCTTCTCAGTTTTGAAAACTACCTAGAATGACCTTCTGTGTACAATCCTAGACACATTCCTGGAATGATAGCGAAAACTTTTTGGAGTCTTATCAACTGTGACTTGCCATGTTTGTACTGTCATTTACAGGCTGATAGCCCTTAGTCATTACTGGCGATTGATGAAAGCAACCACCCTGGTAAAACCTTTGAGGTGTCCCCAAAGATTTACTTCCTGCATCCCAAGTCTATCTTCTCTGTATCCACATAAAAGTATTATTTAAATTATTTTGGCTGCAACTGCTAAGGCAGAAAAATCAGGGGCAGAAGGGAGGGTGTAAATAGAAAACTCTTGAAGATCTAGCAGAAGATTTTCTGCTAAAAAAACGGAAATGACCCTGTTGCACAGAAGTATTTTTCACTTGCTTTTGTAGCAACGGTATGGGGAAAAAGTTCTGTTTAGGGCTCTTCTGGTTCTGCAATGCTGGTTGGGCTCTTACTGCATATTCTGTACCACAGCAGCCTAAGATAAAAAGAAAGATGAACAGACAACTGCAGATGAAAGGGAGGAAAATAAATAACAAGAGAAAAGGGATCTGTTCCTCTTGGACTGGAAAGCAGGATAACAACTGGAGAGACAGGCAGGGGAAAGCAGAAAAAATGCTCCTGTACTTTCCACTGACAGGAGACAAAGATTTCTAAAATATCCAGCCCTGAAAGCCCTTTCCTTCATGGAAACCAAAACCACCTTCCTTTGTGTGACATCCACACCACATCCAGTAAAGCAATTGATTCATACCCAAGTCATGTTAAAACTAGAGTAAAGAGTACTGTAAAGCAAAATAAGTGACAGGCTTACCAGGATCTTCTATCCCCCACCTAATCACACAATGAGATTTACAATCAGGAAGACACCCGAGTGAATTGACTTTTGCTTCATAAAGCCTTCCTTCTAAATGTCACTAAAAGAGGAAAATGTGGACCTGGTGTGTGGACAGTGCTGGTTTCCAAATGCAGTCAAATCTCTTTGTGTAGATATAGAAAAGATGCTGCAATAGCGTAATATGTTTCTTTCCTTCACAAAACTGTCATATTGCAAGTTTACATTTTCATTATTTATTAAGACATACTGTCCTCTCCACTTAGACAAAAATAAATACCAAATTTAAGAAAGCATTCTTGATATTATACATCTCAATAGAGCAAGAATTTATTCTAGAATGTGAATATCTGTAATATTAGTTATTATAATTTTCCTTTCAGGACATAGTTCTTCTGTCAGTCAAGCAACTAAAAAATTGATGGGAATTGTGTCTTTACAATGGAAGACAGATTATGGCATACCAGTGATTTTAAAAGAAAACTGACTTGCTTTAATACCATGCTTCAAAAAAATACTGGATTTTTTTTTGTTTGTGAAAATTTATTTACTAACTAAAATAGGATTCTGTATCTTCTACAAATAGAACATTGTTATCAAGATACTCCAGAATTACATTCCCTCCATTGTACAGTGGATAGTCTTTATCAGATAGCCATGTTTCCAGCATGTCCTCAAATGGCAAGGCTTCTCCAGAGGCAGTATGACATAATCTCAGTTTCTGTAAGACAAATAGCACAGAAATTAACACCAAGATTTGCCTATCCAACATGAAAGAAGTGGGGTGGGAGAGGCACAAAAGGCTAAAGAAATACTAAAACCAAAATGCAACAACTGAAAAAATGTTTGTTATTGCTGACTTACCTGGGATGTTGATTTGTTGTTGTCATTTTTAAGGCTTGCTAATGAAGCTGCAAAATCTACTACTTTGCCAATACTCCACTTACTGCAGAAGAACATGGGTTTGCTTTTCTCTTTGTTCCCTTTTGGTAAAAACACTTGAAAGTAAATTCTTTCTGTCTAAAAAACATGAAAAATAAACAAAAAAAAAATATCCACAGAAGAAACATATAATTCCAGTCATATATATCTAGTAAGTTTTTTTTAAGTAAAACTTATTTTATGTTTTTCAGTAAAAAACTTGAAACTTCAGCCCCAAAATTACCAACTAAAATTTGTTTTATTCCATCTGGACAATTTTACTGCAAAATGTAAATGACCGAGAACATCAAATCCAATCCTCTCCAGCTGCAGGCATGTATAGGATGGACAGTGAGTTCCTACAGGTGGAGAGAACATCTTTTCCCACCAGTCCCATGGCATGGCACACTGTTATATATGGAGAGACATGAAAAGGTATCTGCCCTCATGAGAAAAAGGTGAGTTTGAATAAGCAGTATTTGTTTTTGGCAGCAGTATAGTGTCTCAAATTGGAATGCAGAAGTAGTTAGAGCAGTTCACTGTACTAGAAATGTCTGCTTCACAAACCAGCATTCAGATCATGACCAGCTACTCCTTTATCCTGTACTCTATCCTCCATTTATGTACTAAGCACTCTTTCTACTAGACTGAAAGATTTGTTTAAGAAACCTCAAGAGTGATCTATGAGGGAGATTCTGGATGGGATTGGGGTAAAATATAGTAAGCATGACTGCTATATATTCATCATTTAGGATCATCCTTGCTGAGTCAAAGCCAGAAACTATCAAACAAGACAGAAGTCTTCTTTTTAAAGGATTTTATTTATGCATTCCCTAGGAACATATGGAACTACCTCAACCATGTTGGTAAAACTGACTCTGAATTTCAACCTATGCATTTCCTTGAAATTTGAGTGTTTTCCACACAGAAGAAAAGAGAATAATCTCCTGGAGCTATCCCTCTGAAATATCAGAAAATATTAGTAACTGAAGTAAATGGTGCGTGGTTTCTTATTCAATTGTTAAGGTAAAATTGGAATTCCGTTTTGTCTTCCTGCATCCCCCAAAACCAGCAAATGCAACCAGGAAACCTATATTCAGGTTGGAAAGTTCAGTATGGATATTCTGTGAGCTGCATTCAGGGGAGCACCAAAAATTATTTTTTTGGCTATTAAAATGGGCTATTAAAACAGTTGATGAAGAAACAATGCCAAAGCCCCAGACAGGATGTCACCTTTTCTGGGGACCAAATACATTGTGGGCAGGAAATAAGCTCCCTGGTCACCTTGATGCCTTAAGTTTTAGCTTTTATATTTTTATATTCTGTGCTGTTTTAGTGGGTAGTTTCAGGTTTCATATTAAGTGCTACTAAGCTCTCTTCACAGAGCAGACAGACAAAACAATTCCTTCTCTAGCTTGAGTCCAAGGACAACTTCTAGGCCCAAGAACACAAACAACAGTGAAGTGAGAAGAAAAACAAGGAGGATGGAGCTTCATAACCTGAAGCTATGGTTGGACAATTGATTCTAATATGCTGATGGACCAGAACNGTTGGACAATTGATTCTAATATGCTGATGGACCAGAACTTATGAAAGTGTAAGACCTTGTGATAGGTCAGGCATTTTATGACCATTCAGGTGCATATTGGGTGTGTTCTGACTGGGCTCTTGTTCGGTCCAGGTGTAGCCATTCAGGCCTTTTAATAAATACCTAC